>WOGP01001879.1:0-17942 GCA_015342065.1 Leptinotarsa undecemlineata
AGAAGTAACTGTCAGTTTATGCTTGAGGAAGTTATTATATAGCGAAACACGTGTCACGATTTTTATGGTGAAAATCATACAATTAACTGTATTGAATATTTTTTTAGAACCAAAAACTGTATCTTCAACCATTCTTGGTACCATTCTTGGAATAAAAAATATACAGAAGAGATCTCGAAATTTCTGAAAGTTTGTCGATACTCAAAAGAAAACGGAAATTTCTGAACATTTTTCATTCCCTAAAAATTTCATGGTAAAAATGTTTTGTTACCTACAGCTACGACAATGCACACAGCAACCACTGCAGTAGTTTTCAGTTTCATGCATTCATAACTCAAATTGATTAATGATTCAAATCATTACCATTCACGCTACTATTCGTACATCACTTTCTCAAAAACTTTGTACCAAATAAATTAAAAACTGTCTGAAAAGTATAATGGCATACTCCGACCCTGTTCCCGCTAATAATGAAAGAGGATGTTATTCACCCAACAATATCATTACATAACTGTGAAATTTCCTTGCATGCTCACATGCTCAGTCATTTACAGAAACAAAAATATTGAAGTAAATAACATGTTGTCAATTTCTCGATTGCTTATCATGATACGGAATTGGAACTGCATATCAATTTAAAAATGTATTGTTTCGTAATCAGTGTTTCGTAATTATTTTCATTTCGAAGATAATTTCAAACGAAGCTGAATACCGACTGTTTAATAAAGAACATGTACAATGAAACAGCAGAACAGAAAGTTAGTCAATGGATTTCGAAACTTTTAGAAGAAGAACACTTCAGAGAATTCAGCATTGAAATAGAAAACAATGAAATTCTTGGTGGTCACCTGTCAAATATCATCTGTGCCAAAATCGTTGGAATTACTTCTGATAGTGAAAGTAAAGAAGTGAGTATTGTTGCAAAATATAATGGCCAGAACAGTATCGAATTTCTGACAGTGGGCTTCCAACGCGAGATTTTTATCTACGAAAAACTTTTTCCAGTATTCAAAAAGTTTCAACACGATACTGATGCACTTGAATTGTTCAACTCGTTTCCAAAATGCTATCAAACATTGGCATTTGAGAATCAAAGTATTATCGTCTTGGAGAATTTGAGAAAAAATGGCTACCAACTCTACAATAGAATGAAACCTATGGATTTAGACCACCAGAGATTTGTGATCACTGAATATGCCAAGCTACATGCGGTTTCATTTGCAATGCGTGACCAAAATTGTGATGAGTTTCAAAAACTGTCTTCGAAACTTCCAAACGTAGCAAAGCTGTATTTCCAAGAAGATTCCACCAAGAAAGCCATGATGAAGTATTCAAGATATGCACGGGATATCCTTATAAGAAAAAATGAGGTGAAATTACTTGAAAAAATCGAATACATTCTTGAAACTGGTCCTACTGAAATCATTCTTGATAATGTTTTGAATTCCAAAGACAAGTATTTTGTTCTTACACATGGAGATTCTTGGAATAACAACTTTATGTTCAAGTACAAGGTAGGTCTGCTATTCAAAAACTAGTCCTATTGAAGATGAATGGTTTTCAATCATTTATAAATTTCTTGAAGCGATTCACTTAAAGATACTGTAGGCATACTGGGTATCCCATATTCAATGTTACACGTAATAACTCGGTTTTTGATAGATATATAGAAAAATGTTTATTATAAAAAGTATCGTTTTCCAAAGGAGCTACATTTTTATGTGATTTGTATAGTTCAAGTAAAAGATATAGTGCCCCTACCTTCCAGCAGTCCCCCTTTAATGACACACACAACGGCGGTACTCATTGCTACATTCTGTAGGTCACCGTAACATGACTTCAAATTTAATTTTATGACTCTCAAGCCAATTATAAAACTTGGTTAGTAAAAATTATCCAATACGAACTGCCAATTCTTCAGTCAATGTGGACTAATTCGTTGCGGTATAATTCCTTTTTATAAGTTATTTTTTGCCTTTGACTTCGGCGACACCTTTAAGATTACTATATCAGTTGCTTCGACTATACCTATATGAATTGTTCGATGGTTGTTTTCTGTTTTTGATAGAACACACTTTATGTAATGATATAATCAGATTTTGAGTCAAATCTAATATGTCATCTTTGAAATTTTTTTGCAGAAATTTATAATGATATGGGATGTCTATTCGACTTGAACATTTTTTTATCAAAACGCATAGAATGGCAATTTTTGTTGGGGAATATTCAATGGACGCTTTATATGTCCATACTCTCTAATGAAAATCTGAGTTTGGTCACATATTTAATTTTTTTAACAAATGATTTGGTAGAATTGATAGACGATATTTCAGTTACAGAAGGGCGGAAAAGAGACGCCAGTAATATGTTTTCTCCCTTATAATTCAGGGGTTGCCATTGAATGAATTTGTTAATGGACATTGTCCCAACAGATCATAATGGTTCTATTTAATGATCG
Organism: Leptinotarsa undecemlineata; assembly: GCA_015342065.1. Taxonomy (NCBI): domain Eukaryota; kingdom Metazoa; phylum Arthropoda; class Insecta; order Coleoptera; family Chrysomelidae; genus Leptinotarsa; species Leptinotarsa undecemlineata. The sequence goes on from WOGP01001879.1 coordinate 2,459, forward strand.
ACACGTTTCTCAGATTTTTCACCACTGGATTTTTTCTATGGAGGTAATTCAAATATACTGTTCACTCTTCTTCCCCTTCCAATCGATATTATCTGACAAGCGCGTGGTAGCGTCACACCGAACATGATATAAAGGAGTTGTTCAAGAGAATTGAATCGTCGACTTGAAGCTTGTCTCATATCTATTCGACGACACTTCGAACAGTTTTTATGATGTATTCAGTTTGTATGCATATCCTTGTTGTCAATAAGGGTTCGTTCATCAAATATTATATAAGTCAAGAAGAAGAAAGGAAATCACATTCTCCGGTTTCAAAAATTTTCGCTTGTGTCATTTTATGAATTTTAATATTCACGAAACAACTGATAAAATAATAAAAATTTCACTTTTCAGTGAACATGTGACTTTCTTTCGGATTTTATAAAACCCATAATGAATTTTGGGCAAAGTCTTGGGCAATCGATATGCCCTGGCAATGCTGAAACGAAAATTGAAAATTGATACATGGAGTGGGTGATATCAGAATTTGTCGTACAATCTATTCATGTAACTATATATAGGTTGTTTTATCGATAAAATACACTATCATGGCCTATCACGCCTATACTGAACAACTTATATGATTGAATACTATATCGTAATTTAGCTTCCTGAAAGAACTGTACTATTTACTGACAACATTCTTCTACATATTTTTTAACAAGCTATTACCTGTAACATTGAATGTGGAACATCTGGTATATTATATTTCATAATATGGAAAATATGCATATTACACATCTGGTCAAACAGCAGCAGATGAGTCAGTGAATTCTACATATGAAAGCATCGCTATTGTAGAAGTTGGTTCGATCCAAACTCTGGTATGGACGATGTTCACTGCATATCTTCTAACCCATGCTAGACTTCACATCTTCAATCTTTGTTGTCATTCGTAAGCCCGGTGAGATAGTTCGCGATTTCTGAGCGCTTATTTCCAGCGCATTTTGCGAGCGGTTTTTCACTTTTATGCCAACACCTGCATTCAGATGGAACATGACAGTGTTCGTGATTTTTAAGAGTGGCAATTTTTCACAGCCGACTGATCGTCGGATTCCGACCGATAATCGGAGGGCAAGGGCGACCAAGGAGAGGGAGAACCCAGGTAAACGAATGGAACAGTGTTTGCTATTTCCGAGCGGTTTTTCAGTTGTGATTCGACTATGGAACTGAAAATTTTGAATCGTAGTGTACACAAATCACTCTTGTTTGTGGGACAAAAGCGAGTATATACTACAGATATATATTTGGATTTGTGCTGGTCATGTCTCCCGCTAGAAGAAATATGTGATCAATACAATATTTTATAAACTTGAACTAACCTCAATGCAACAGTAAGCCTCTCTTCAACGCTGATAGGTACACTTCTGGTGCAATCTTTCTGTAGCAAAGTTCGAACAATTGCCACAAGTTCATCGAACTACTTTATAGACATTCGGTAATAGTTAAAAACTTGTCTACATATCCTCTGATTTTGTGTATAAAACATAAAACCTTTTTTCCTGATTCCGCTATCAGTGATACGGGTGTATGTCTTGAGTGGCGTCTTCCAGCAAGATCGTCTTCTGTTTCCAAAGCGCAAAGAGATACCACCATTTGTTGGTGGAATTTCGCAGCAACGCAGCAGCACACTTCATAGTGGTTGCTTTGAAGACGGGAACGATACTAGATGACGACAAGAGAATATTTTTCTGGACTGCCAGAAAATCGCTCGGAAATCGCGGACACTGTCAGGTACTCACTGTAGTGATATTTAGTCAGCAATTTCCGTTCTGAAACCGCGTTGGAAAACACCGTTCAGAAATCGCGACGTATATCACCTGCCTAAGGAGAGGACATCTGGTTAACGGACAAACCTTTCTAAATTCCTGTTTGAGAAGAAAGAACTACATACTTTGAGGTTTTATTGATTTGAGGATTTGGATGTCATTAATGTACTTTTTCAATTCTATAAAACCTTCGCATCAAATTTTCAAGGTTGGTTATCCGATGACAGTATTGAATAAATAATAATAATTTTTCAAGGCAACCAGTAGTATATCATTCATGGAGTATTCCAATAATAATGATAAAAAACTATAGGAAACGTATAGGAAAAAACGTATGAATAAGTATCTGGTGATGCTAATTGAGAAAAATTATTGATTTCTTCAAGGCAACCTCACAGGTGGATGATGTCAATTTTAGTTTCCTCATTTGAAAAACTCTTAGTTTCATGTTGTTGATTTTTCAGGATATGTATTGAATTCTCCTGTAACCTACGTGATCACGACCAATGATTGATTTATTTGGAGTCGTTATCTTTGGATATGAACGGAAAATATATAATTATGGTTTCGGGTTCAAAATATTGATTTTCCGATATTCGTTCCATTTACAATTGAGATTTCTAATGAGTGAATTTCATGACAGATCGAAACAGCACTCCCTGTCGGATAACGGATGGAACGTTTTGGAGTTTTGATTTCTTCATTTGCACTCTGTTTGCATATACGCAACATACCGTCTATTTTGATTATGTCTCAAAAATTTCATAGGCAGAATATAATTCATGTACCCTGTATATATTAATTTTTGCAAAAAAATCAAAATCAAATATTCAATGAACCAATCATTCGTAAATCATACTTCATTTGAACTGAGCCCACAAAATATCAAATACCAAACACGCATCACATAAAGTGAAGCTACTCAAAAATATTTTCGTACACTAATTAAGTCATAGAATTATCTGAATAAGAAAGAAATAAGGCAGAGATAATCCCAATATCTTGAAAAGTGGGGATAAATGATTATTTCGACTTTCATTACAACACTTCTACCCATTCATGTCAATTCTGATAGAATCGATTCTGATAGATTCGACATGAATAAAGATACTTGCATTTTTCAATAAACTACGGTTGGAGTTATGAATGACTATATGAGTATATAAATAACACTGTAAGATGGAATAATATAGTATAAAATGATATGATTCAATATAATATATAATATAATATAAATAATTCCTTCATCTATTGAAATGTTTCATTCAGAAAGATCTGGAATATATATTTCAAATTCCAAATTGAAACTTATGAAGCCACAGTCAAGTTTATTTCACAGTTTACTGAATGTCAAAGCATAATGACAGTAATTCCTACTCCTGATAGCTTCATCCACTCCAAAAATTCACAAGCCAATATCTGAACATGTCTACAACCACATTCGTGCTGATAGTTACTCTGGTAGAAAGTAAATTCAGAAAAATCTAGATATTCAGCACCATCATGCTCAGCGTCATATTCTCCAATGGTCGCAGTAATTAAATACTATCACAATTCAATTTCAGATGAAATAAGTAAATTGATTCTTTCGCTAGATCTCAATTTCATCGTGGAAAAATAACCCCTGAAAGTCTCTGCTGAGCCTTCGAGGACATTCGCCCTTTCAATCAACGTACATACTACTGATACTACAATCAAGCGAACATTTTTTCATCGTTCCGAATTATGAATGTCTTATAAAATGAAAAATCACCTGTTCAAGTTATACAAAAAGCTGAATATTTTGAAATTAGCTAAGAAATCGACTCATCATTATTGGAAATATTCGATTATAGAATTCTAAAGAGAGAAATCTATTTTAGACGTCGCCGTTTTCATTTCTTACTACATATATAGACCATATAATTGAAATATCTTCGAAACTATCGAAATCAAGATGAAAATACCTTTTATCATTCATTATCAAATTCCTGGTATTGAAAAAATCTGCTATATTCGTCTAAAAGTATCAATTTTCGAAAAATTCAGCATTCTATAAGTAACATATTCCATGATAATATATCTTTAATGTCACCACGAACATAAAATTCAGAGACGTTGACCTCTCTCCAAGTTGGAACATTCTGGAGAACCAGTCTTTGATTTGCTCTTTGGCGGTAACTGGATTGTTACAAACAAATTGTTAATCTTCTCGAATCACCTAGTAGGGTCTTTCAGTTATAATAAACTGAGTTTATTGTATAAGTTTGAGAATGGCCATATAGGACGAAACTGCAGTAACGTTAGTTACATTTGAAAGTGGTAAAAATCATAGAAATTTTCATTTATCTTTTCATTATGGTCTCCTACCACGTAGTAACGGCTACATCCATCAATTTATTGAATTTTTTCCTCATGTTCTCAATGAACCATTTTGTTAATTATTGAATGATTTTGCAGCTAACATTTGTTTAATGATCGAAGGTTGACTTGGTATTATATTGTATACACTATGTTCGAAATTAGTAGGGCCAGTATAAGAAAATTGTCAACTGAAAGAAAAATGAAGACTATCTATAATGACTTATCTCGTGCATCACTTGAATCACTCGTAGAACATCGAGCGTCTTGTTTTGATAGAATATCGCATATAGTAAGGTAGTAGTAGGCAAGCACAGTAATATTGTGGTCAGAATATTAAAAAGTGAATACAATGGAAATGCTTGCAGAACAGACCAGGTACATAAAAAAAATTGAATTGCTGATACTTCGTATAGCTCAAAAAGTGGCAATGAGAATACGTTTCTTATTTTAGAATTCCTCCTTGAATTACTTCAGAAAATTACGTGGAAAATTGGCGAATTTCGATTTTTTTCGAACATTTCCGAAACTGATCTAAAAATCAATTTGAATGAGTTCTGAAATGGAAAACTTTCTTTTTTAATTCAACCGACTTTGTATTCCTCCATGCTAGCCTTCCTTATCTTGGGCACATAGTATAATTACTGAACAATCTCATAGAGTCGAAGATTCTCAGGAACGATACTTTGTTGAGTTTATTCTATCACAGAAATAATGTGAAAAAGAATTGAAATAGATTTGAAAATTCATTTATATTAATTATTTAAAGAAAGTAATGCAACTCATGAAATTAAGAAACACCAAAAATTAATTGGCGCTCCGAGAGACTTCATTGATTCCACTGGGGCCTTTACTTTTTCAACTACAGGAAAACCCGGAAAAACCTGCAGCACCATATCATCTGAAGATCTTGATCTGCCAATGACCTTTCTTTCATAAAACAAAAATGTACGGTGAAAATATTATTTGAGGATATATATTGCTGTCATTTTCGGTCCCTGAATTCCAGGTTATACTATCTTGAAATATACTCCATAATTGTATGTCGATGTGAATATGTTTCAATAAACTTCAATAAACAACGCTTCAATAAACTAATAAATAAATATACTACAGGACTCTATCATCAACTTTTCCATCTTGTCCGTTGAGAACATCAATTTTAATATATTTTCCGAGGGAATGATTCATTTTTGAACAGTTCAATTTAAATATGCTGATATTTGATCGATGAATCAATAGATAATGAATGAGATCAGTAGGAGAAATTAATGACGGTAGAAGTTCAAAATGAACTATCTTGATTTGTATTGATCGAAAAATGTATCAACAGTTCACTTGAAAAGAGTGTTTATTTTTGTTTTTTATCTCACTAATTTTCAGAAAGACTTCATGAAATTTTATGAAAGACATAAGTTTTAATTATCATACTGGTCCTACTGTGGTCTAGGACTTAGTAGTAACAAAGACTACAGAACGGAATAAAGAGAAAAGTAGTAGGTGTCGTTGTTTGATTTAATGGTACTTTCGTAACATCACAATTTTTGAGATTTGATACACCACTTTAACTTGACTTCATTTTTCAATCACGTCCACCTCTTCAAATGTTTAATTGTGTACCTCGCACGAGTACCCATTACTAAAAAAATTCAGAGAATTTTTTGTTTTGCAGCCAAATGAAACAAAACCAACAAAACTTGCAATCATTGATTGGCAACTCGCATCGATGCATTCTCCTATTTTGGATTTGTCCCTCTTTATATACACCGTTTCATCTCAAGAAGAATTGTCTCACTTTGAGGAACTCATTACGTATTACTACTCGGCGTTAACAGACTTTCTCAGAGAACTTGGCAGTGATGCAGAGAAGCTATTTCCATTTTCCGTTCTCAAAGAACACTGGTATAAATATGCAATTTTTCCCACGATTTGGATAATGACGTTTCTGAGGATTATCCTTGAAGAAGATAGTGATGGAAGAGATAAGGAGGATATGTTTGATATCCCTTTCAACGAAGAGGAATACGAAAAACGGATGATAGCTGTGTTGAAACACTACTTCTGTTTCAAATTCACGAAATGATATGAAGAAATAAATTCAATTGTGCGATTAATGTATTCTCTTATAGTTGTTTATATGATTAATATTGAAACTTTTCAAATAAAACAAGTGAATTTTTGTTAAGAAAGATAAATTTTGGCTTTCTAATCAATTTAAAAAAAATAACTCTATACAATACTCATGTAAATAAATACCTTTCAGACATAAACTGAAATAAAAGCCCTCTTGAAACATCTAATTTCATAAAAACACTGAATTACACTAAAGAAATTCACTTTTGAAACAAATACTTTCATATGAATACTGAAATATACAAAAAACACTTTTCTCTATTCAGTTTTAATTCCAAACATTCAATATGGAATTGATTCAGATATCTTTCACTGGATTTCTACAAAATATAGTAAATGAAAAATAAACTAACAATGATTTATTACATTAGCCCTTATATAGCACCCCTGTAGGTAATAATAGAGGTACGTGGCTTGATTGAGTACATGAATATACAATATACAATGCGGATGTGCGAATTTAAAAACCGTTGAGTAAACTAATTTGATTTGATCATTTAGGTGGCACCCATAATGTTACTTACTTAGTGCGAGGAAGGCTCACAAACTCAATTATTTGGAATCCTTGGAAATTCACAAGCATAAACATTGCGGCTGCAACCTGTTTCGTCACTAGTTTTCAAATTAGCATATACGCATTGTAAATTGTAAATTCCGGTACTTACTCAATCAAGCCAAGTACCTCTATTATTACCTACAGGGGTGCTATATAAGGGCTAATGTATTAAACCATTGTTAGTTTTATGTAAAAGTTTAAAAATGTCCTCATAAGACGAAACTGCAGTAACATTAGTTACAAATAAAGTGGTGAAAAACATAGAAAGTTTCAAATCTCTTTTCTTTATTATAATTTTCTATCACGTAGTAACGGCTAACGGCTACATCCATCAATTTATTGAGGAAAGTGAAATCTCACTTACATAAAACACTCTCATCCTCACTGGTAGGCATCAGATGTTTTGCCGTGAGACACTTGTCTTATCAGTTCTTCAGTACCACATCTGGATATCGAAATAAACTACGTCCATTCCTTAACAGGAAGTAGATGAAAACATACGTGTTATTATAAATAACTTGTTAGATTGATGACCTATTTATTTTGTAGAAATTTGTTATTGGTTACTTGTAAATGTCCATATATAACTGGCGGGTTGGCCATCCTTGTTCATCTTCCACTGTCTAAACCACTGTGCCCGCTGCAGCGAGCACAGTGACACAGAACAGCGCGCTGTTTCTGCGAGTGCATTGGTTTGGAAGGTGGGGTTGAACGCAAATCGGCAATCAGATGCCCGCTTCCTCGTAATCCCGCTGGATACGGGAATGACAGAATAACTTGTGGTTCTTTCATTCCCTAACTGAATGGCATCCCAACGATAGCTTGGTCCTAAGGTGTTTATATTCATGTCAAGAGGATGGATGACACTGAGCCTATCCGCTTTCTCAAATGTAACCTTCGAGATACCAGCCGTCGTCTCATCGTAACAACGCCTTGCCATGGTAACTTTAGATCAGGAGTGAGAGCTTCTCAACTTTCCGACTCCTGATCCAGGACCGAAATTTAGAAAAAAGGTTCGGAGGTGCAGCCAAAAAACGACTGCGTCCACAGAATCTGTCTCATGCGGAGGAACAAAATCCCTCCTGAGCAGGTTAGCAAACGTTTGCGATCAATTGATGATTTGCCGAAACCGGAGGTGAAAAAGTCCTGTACGGTTGAATCTAAGGCATCGTCAGGTATAGTTAACCTGCAAAAACCCTCATTTGGAGAGGTTCTTGCGAGTATCAAGGTGGGAATCTTACACCTTGATTATCCGACTACCTCATTAACGGCCAATCTGGTGAAATCTCTTCAGGTTATTTTGTCGGTTGTAGAGGTTATTTCAGATGATGGGCCGCAGGTTCGATTCCAGAGCTGTACTTTTCGGCCTGGATGGTTATAGGTCACCTATGAGGATCAGGACAGCGTCGATTGTATTGTGGGTGTAGTCAATACCCTGCAACCATGTGAGGGCGTTTTTCTGAAATGCGTCACAGGAGACCAATTTCCGAAACCACACATCTGTGTTTCTTACTTACTGGACGGAGGCAGTCAAAAACTTACCTTCGAACATATCCTCACTAGATTTAGGAAAATGAACCATGGTCTGTCAACCTTGGAGTGATCTATTCTTCACAAGGAAAAGTCAGGCCCTGATCAAACATGGACTTTCGCAGTTGGTGATGGATCAATAGCCGTGCTGGCGAGGATCGGCTTCAGACCACATTTTGGTTTTGGGCAAGTCTTATTTCACCCTGAAACCTGGGCACCTTCTCAGCAAGCAACTTCTCAAACGAGTCTCTCTAATGTACCAGATAGAGTAAACAAAGCGGGACCGAGTGTCAATCCACCTATGGAGAGGAGAGCAGTCAAACCTCTACCCAAACATGGGAGTAAACCAGCGGCTCATATAGATTCCAAGGTTGGAAAATCAGTTTCTTATCAGGAGAAGAAGACGGCTAACGTTTCGTCGAGAAAACCAGGGAAAAAATCTGGATTAGACTCTTTGAAAGCGAAGACGAAAATCGTCTCGACAAAGGGATTTAAAAAACCAACAGGAAACTCAGAGACGTCAGATGTCATCACCTCATCATCTGAGCAAACTCATCCCTCGATCCCGGGAAAGGTGGGTGGATATATCTTTAAGGATCTTCCATATCCTCCCTCCAAGGATCGAGAAGTTCAAACTTTGCGGCAACACTTCGTTAACTTCAAGTGTTTGCAGGCAAACTTACAACATGCCAAGGCCGCTTCATACGTCCTTGGTAAAAACTTCTAGAGGATAAATTATTCGATCTTGTTTTCCTACAAGAACTATGGACAGGAAACACAGGCCAAGTAACCGGACTAAGCAATATTACTGTTGAGGTGATAGCGTGCCATGGGGTGAAAACCAGAATATGTCTGCTCATCAGGGAGAATATTCAGTATCGTTTGCTTACAGGCTTCTGCACTCGATACGTGCTAGCCATCCAAATTTCCCTACCGGGCGAGAGTAGGGCAAATATTATCGCCTGCTCTGCCTACTTTTCGGAAGATGTGGATGTCGTACCGCCTGTAAAAGACTTTTCGACTACAGCAAAAGAAACAAACACCAAATCGTAATGAGATGTAATGCAAATTCACACCATATAGCGTAGGGCAGCACGAATATAAACCGCAAAGGTGAGTAACTCTGTGATCATATACTGATCATATGAGGGATTTGCTGCCTGCTCACATTCTCTGAGCATCCAGATACACCATTGGACTATATCTACTGAACCTTCATTTTCCGACCATAGATATATTCTATTCAACATTGAAACGAGTCTAAGACCAGAAGTGGAGTAGTGTGACTCAAAGTCTACTGATTGAAATGATTATGACAATTTCCTTCAATTGCAGTTTGGAAACGGATTCATTATTATTCACAGTTGTGATGATGAATACAGTAGCAAAGAAATTTCGTGAAGCAGTGATCTCATCCTATCATGAGAACTGACCACTGAGAATTAAAAGAGATAAGCATAACTGTTTTTGATTATATAGTTCATATATTTTTTTTACACTCTGAGTTTATACGATTTTGATTAATTATGTCAGTTTGATGTCACTTGACAGAAAAATTAAGTTGTATAAAAGATTTTGAATATAATAAGTACTTTTACAGTATTTACTGTAACCCTTCGTGTTGAAATACTGAGAAAAGGAATTCGACGATCATTTAATCGACCTGAAGAGACAGGTAACTGGGAGCTTTATGAAACAACCTTAACGACATTCAACAAGGAAATTAAAAAGACAAAACATAAATTTTGAAAGAAGTTCTATGAGAACTCACCTCGTAGCACAATAATTCACAAGATACTTTCTAGAGAGCCGACTGATGCAATTGGGATGCTGATAAAACATTTACGACCTCTGAAAAAAAAACGTTCAAGCTTTCCATAGAAAACTGATTTCCGGGAAGTCAGACTATTGATAACAACAGAAATTTTCTTTTGAGGGACTGGAAATAATTTTACCCATTCTCATAAAATTATAAGGAGCAAGTATAGCGTGAAACTATATATCACCAAGCTGGTTGCAACAAGGGTGGTATATGTACCTGAAGTGGGTCAGAAAGACCCACACCCCAAATCGGCACGACCAATCAGCCTCGCATCCTTTCTGTTGAAAGGACTTGAGAGAATACTGAACGGAAACATCAGGAGGTGGCTTTATATATATAACCACCAGTATGCATATCAAACCAACAAATCGACAGATATAGCATGAAACAACCTTGTGAAGAAAATTTCCCAATCCCTTGACAACAAGTATATTGCGGTTGCTGTATTTCTCGATATTGAAGGAGCATTTGAAAATGCACTACCTGAATCTATAGGATCATCCCTGACGGGAAAAGGAACAGAATCGGCCTGGATGGATATATGTCATGCTGGTGAACAGAACTGCAGCGTCCACGCCAGGAAGGGTAGCTTGTTCACAGTTGGTGCCAGAGAGAGCAGATGTCTGTCAACCCCAGCAACACTCTGATATTCCCCTCCACCAGGAGGAGAAAATTGGAGGAATTAACGCCACTTTTCCTCAGTGGTGAGGTCATTCTATTTGGAACGAAGGAGGAATATCTTGGCATTGTCATTGATAAAAACTCCCTCGGAACGCTCACTTGGAAAAAGTTTCACACAAATCCAGACTGTCTCCATTGACAGTCTGGATTTGTGTTGAAACTTATCCCTTTTGGGTTTTGTGTTGTCTTACTGGTAAATGATGTGATCATATCAAATTTTCAAAAATCGTTTTTTATTTTTGCGGAGAGTTTCTCCGAATAGCTCAGAAAACATAAAAAACTATTTTTGAGAATTCAACATAATTATATCATTTACCAATAAGAATAATTTGGTGAACATTATTCAACGCATATCCCGAAAGGAATAAGTGGAAAAAATTGGGCATATGTAGACTAGAATTTGATGACTGTTCAGCAGGTTATACAGTTGAACAGTTATTGTTTCAATATTAGTATTTATAATTCAGGTAACATTTGTTATCTGAGGTTCAACAAATCTATAGTGGTCGTCCATACATAAAATAACTCACTAGAAATCAGACAAAAGTTATTTTTCCCATCCTATATTTAAAATGAATGAGTGTATATTTGAAGCCGATTCGTCAAATGGAAGAAATAACTGAAAATATTTTTGGCTTTCAACCTGTTTATCACTTAATAGGAAATGTGGGAAGCTTCTGAAAAAAGTACAAATGAAATAACTTCAATAAAAATTCTTTATAAAAATATGTAGAGCCTATACAGAAGTTTCTTTCACTTACAAATTGATAGAAGAAACCATTGTAGTGGTTCCATATGAACGTTGAATTACACGAAAATCAATTATTCTCATGAGGTTTGTACTACAAACATATACCATTCATAAAACCGCTCTTGGACATTTCTCACATTGTGTAATGATGGAGAAATAGAAAGCTTCGATCAAAAAGCTTATCTCTCTTGAAAGTATTTCATTTTCAATTGAAAACTTTGTATACTTTTTCGGATAATTTGATGGACGCTAAAATCTATTATTCAACGATCATTTCCGTTCAAAATGAGCTACTTGCTCTAAATTTAATCCTTCGGTACTATGACGGCATCCATGAAAATATTCGAAAACACTTGATGTAATGAAATATCAGTTTTCAAATGAAAATGTAGGAATTGACATTTTCAACCAATTTAAGTACTTTTTATTATTTATTCTTTTGAATTTGAAATTTTCTTCATCTATTCTGAAAATCTTGATAGCGACTGAACAAATTCAGACAAAAATAGTCGATTGATGATATCCCCACACTGGATGAAAAATTAATATTAACTTTAGACTGAAAAATATAATCAGCAGATTCCATGAGTTGTCAATCTATCAATCCATATATCAACACGGCTCACAACACTATCATGAAAAATCTCGTAATCAGCGACAAACATTTTAGGTACCTAATCAATGAAAAAGCGGCCGTAAATATACCTTTGGCCGCTGTATGACCTGCAAAAAATCTAAATCAATTCTCAAAACACCAAAAACTTGGAAAGAGATAGCTTAGATTTAAACTATTTTGGTGATGTAGCCATGAATTATTTTGGTCCGTATCTTGTGACTGTCGGAAGAAGAAATAAAAAAGAAGAAGGGTCCTCTTGATATGTTTGGCAACAGGAACGATTCATTTAGAGGTTGCTTACATGTGATGCACTGTTTGGAACCTAGTGGTGAATATTAATGGGGGAGAAGATTAAACTTATTTTCTTGAAGATGATCTTCTTGAGGATGATCACTAGGTGATTAAAACACGTGTTGATGTATTGAAAATATTGGTTTGCTGTTGGGATAGAACTCCAGTAATATTCAAGTTGCTTACAGTTGAACCACATATTGGCAATTCGGAGAATGAAGAACCGATGAGGAAAACCATCAAAAATATTTCCCAAGGCCCAAATCTATGTAAGAATTCAAGATTTGAATTATTCAGCAATTGATAATGTAATGACTGCTGAAGGCATACATTTCAAATTATACCACCACCAAGTCCAAATATTGGAGGAGCTGGAGAAATACTTATCGAATCAGTAAAGAAAACAATTGGAAAGGCATGGTTGCCCCAATCCCTGAAAGATGAAACATTGACTAACGTGAACGTAGATCCAAGTGACTTCGAAACTCCAACACATAACCACTTCCTTCATAGATTTATGAAACAAGATCGGAAATGCTTGCTGACGTTTTCATAAAATGAACAAATGATGACGGGAAGCGAACTAATTGTCGTCATTTTGAAAGATACTATTCCGAGAAGAAATTGAAAGACGGACGGGTACGAGTCGTTGATGTACGAATCAAATCGACTCTCTCGCCTAGACCATTGAGAAGATTGTGCCGTTTCAAAGTCGAGAGTGAAGAAAATAAGGTTTCATCACCGGGGAAAGAATTTGGTGTCTCACAAGAAAATAAAAAAAAACAATCTAGAGTTTTCCGTTTGATAATTGTTGTTGTCATATTTTGATTTGAATGAGATATTTGTATGCTGATTGAGAATTTCGTTGGTACAAAAATGTTTTGTACGGAACAAGTAGTCTGAAAACAACAAGATTTTTTAATTCTCCACCCAAGTTCATTATTGAGTCAACCAATAAAATTTATCAATACTTTTTCCATTTGAAATATGGGCTGCAAGGAACTATAAGTTCAATCCAATTTTAAAATTTCTTACTTCAGAAATGACTAAGCTACGCCTTGTGAAATGATTTATTGGTCACGTGATTCATACAAAAGGATGATGTGAGGGTATTCTCTCTGAATCGTGTTGAAGGAAAAAAAGTATATACAGTGTGTCCCAGGGTTAATGTTGCAAGAGGTACGATGGATTAAATTTTTTGGAATTCTATCTTAGGATTGTGGGATCAGGCTCTGCTTGGTGAGAAATATATTCCACGAAAATGTTCGTTTTTGAAAAACAAGTCTGCCTTAACGATGAAGCAAACATTATTTTCTCTGCAAGTAACGTACCCATTTGTGTAATGAAATGTCATACTGAAATTGAAAAAAGCTGTTCAGCAAGCTGTATAGAAAGTTTCTATAATAATTAGCTACTTCTATTAAAAAACATTGTATGCGTATTACCAATTGTATTTATTCACAAATTTATAGCAGTTAGATATTACTACGTTTTATGAACGCTATGTGCCAGTAGATACAGTTCACTTTGTTTCTAATAAACAGATCAAAGTAGTTGGATCTTAAATAAATTTCATATGGATCCATAATTTTTCATCCTGAACAACTATTCTGAATAAAATTTTGGCCTGACAAAAATGTTTTTCACTGCCCCAAAAATTTCCTTTAGAATATTATCCACCAAGCGTAACTCAATCCTATAATCTCAAAGTGAAGCTAAATAATATATCTTGTCCATCAAACCTTTTGTAAGATCAATCCATGGACATACAGTATTATAATAAAATGAGATTCAGATGCAACCGGATCCTATAACTATCGAAATGAAAATTGAAAACTTCAGTAATAACAATGGAAAAAGTGCATAAATATTTAATTATCGAAAAATCAATATGAGTATTTCCATCTGTATTCTGAACTTTCTGAAATATTTCTCAGAATAGATCAGGCTTCTTCGTAGTCTTCATATTCTTCGGTTTCATTCGTGTCGATCCCGTAACGTTTTCTAGCATTTCCATTTGGATCATATTTCTCACATAATTCCAAAAACAGCGATCTGTAATATAGAAGTAGGTGCTGGAGCATGAGGGCTGCCTGCTTCTTCTGAGCCGGATTGCATTTTTGACACTCCGTAGCTATAGCATCAGGAACAATTTCTGAAAAAATAAATTATATATGAAAGAAATCACCATCATAAAAATTTTTTATTGGGATAAGAAATTGCTTGGTATTAAATTTTGCAATAATTATCCGGGGAAAGGCGCATGTTTTTAGATACTTTTGTATATATCAAAATGATATTTATCAGAATTATTTGAAAAGTTTCAAACTCACAATAGGCACAGATAAAAAGAAAAAAATGTTAATGAATAGATGCATTTGTATTGATCTAGGGAGATTCTGATATTTGATATTTATTGAGTGCTTCGCAAACAAACATGATTAAGTACAATCACAAGTGATCTGATAATATTTTGTAGGGCAAGGGCAGAGGCAAAAATAATCAACACATATGAAATAAATACATACCAGAATAAGATTTGTCGAGCTATTTTCTGAAGAAGTTATTCAATATTTTTCGATCATAATAAAAATAGTAATAGCAGAGTCTATAATTCATGATAATATTAACTTTTCTGAAGTATCTGATTTTTGAAAATCCTTATAATTGAATTGTCTCATTCTATCTTAGATTCCATGCAGGGAAGCAGAGACACGATTTTGAATATTGCTAGAAAAAATTCCAATTATGATGTACTCATTGGTGAAGTCAGAATTGAAGCGAGATTCAAATCTCTATTTTTCAAATTATTAGGTTCTTTCACCATTGTACAAGAAATTCAAGAAGTCGAAAAAAATGCAAACCTTATCAACCAAAATGTAAATAGTGATTTTTTATGCACGCGAATGCTTCAGAGCGAACTGGAGCACGCATAAATTTACCAAATGGGAAGAAA
>WOGP01001880.1:0-17941 GCA_015342065.1 Leptinotarsa undecemlineata
ATCATCTTCAAGAGTAAGATTGTTATAGGCCATTGAACCAATACATTGATTCTCCATATCAAAAAATTTGATTCAGATGGAAACTTACACAAATGTGACGGAATGGAGATTGGAATATTATGTTCGTGGCAAGTTCCCACATAAGCAGAAGCAACTGCCATTTCTGTGCGTTCAATGTTGGCTGCCAGTCCATGTACACAAGCTATCTTGAAATTGTCAGTTTTCACAAATGGAAAGCAAGGACTCATCGACGATTCCCAGCCGAATAGTTTGTTACAAATGGGATTTTCTTGGGAAATATCATTTTTCGGAACGGTAACCTGAAATGTGTGACATCCATTAAAAACTTTCCTCTATGTTTAAACAACATTCATACCGGTTGGCAGTTTCCAATCTTGTAGGAGTTTCCGAATTCACTTTCAGCCGTGACGATCTTGCCGTTGGGAATTGTGAAGTCGTCATAAGGTTCGTTGTTGCCGTTTCCTAAAAGACCCTTCACCTGGGAATGGTAGAATCCGTTAATGTAGAACCCACAACCTCCCAGATCCGGAGTACATTCTATTTTCACTCCTGCGGTAGATTTGATGTTGATCATTTCGTAAGTTCTCCAGGCGCTTAGTTCTGGTTTGCGTGCAGGATATTCAGTCGCAGCTGAAATACGTATATGATAATGTTACACTAACAGCAACTGTGGTATATACCGAGGCAAAACATTCCCATTGCCTTTTCTTTTCTCTAACAACAAATAACTTACCATTATTTAGGAGAACTTGTCCATTGTTCTTGATAGTGATTGAATCATGTTGGTCAGCCAAAGTGAGGGCGGCTAATCTGCCATCCTTATATGAACCAATGATAGTGAAGTTTCCATGTACAGCATCCCGTGCTAGTAAATATTTGCAATTTCCAGGGAAAGTCAAGTATTTTCCATCAAAAGTGAAAATGTGACGACCTTGAAGGATTACTCCAAACACTGTAACAAAAGTATAAATGAAGTACACATTTAGAAATCATATGAGAGTTTTTCCCAGTATTGAAACTTGATATGAGGCCATTGAAAATATATATAACTGTTCGAATGTTTCAAGTGAAACTTACTTGGGAATGGAGCAAACCAGTGTCGTGGATGGTTCACCAAAGACAGTAAGAAATCGAATGCTTCTTCTGAAGTATCTTCCGTCAACAAGTAGGAAAGAGGCGAGAATTTGATTGCTACCAATTTGGGCAGTTTCTGGAAGAAGTCGAAAGATACAGGTCCAAAGTCGGCTTGTTTAATATCATATGTAGGAGATGAAAATTCGTTGAGAATTTTCTTGATCAAGGCGACATTTAGGGAGATCAACTGGTCAAGCACAGCAAAGTCATCAACTGGTTCTTGTCTGATTTTCTGGAAAAAAAGTAAAGTCGAGTCAGATCTTTTGTTCAAAAGTAGTGGCGGATAGGAAAAGCTATATA
The DNA here is from genome assembly GCA_015342065.1 of Leptinotarsa undecemlineata. Classification (NCBI taxonomy): domain Eukaryota; kingdom Metazoa; phylum Arthropoda; class Insecta; order Coleoptera; family Chrysomelidae; genus Leptinotarsa; species Leptinotarsa undecemlineata. The sequence continues at coordinate 1,456 of WOGP01001880.1, forward strand.
TAACTCTGAATTGCACCCGTGTAAAGCCATCACGGACCATCAATGATAAATACTTAGAAATATGTTTATACTAGTTGTTATTCATGACTGTTCGCGTGGATTTTGCTTTTGAGGTTTTTCCCGATTTTCTAACAAAGAGTTGCCTGTCATCAATTCATAAGGAACTTTTTTACAAACTAAAGATACAGGTAACCAAAAAACTTCTCCACTTGATATACACATCTATGTGAATCATTTTAATTGAAGTTGATTACTTTTTTCCTTCTTGAAACTATAAATACAGAGTTCAGTCCAGTATGTGATTAAACCAGTATGATACATAATGAAGTAATCAGCACAGTTCCAGTCCTAGTTAATACAGTCCAATCGTAAACATTATCCAGTATTCAGAATTCATTCAGTGATAAAGAAAAGTATGAGGCATTCAATAATAGGATTTTAGTGATGGTCCAGAGTTGATTACAGGGAAATTCGTGATCAGATCAAAGTAATGAACGACAAAAAGTGAAACAGTATTCAAAGTAATAAAATCAAAGCTAGTGCTACGACAACCTAAAGTAAAGAGTGATTGATAGAGTACTCTTATAAACCGTGAAGGAGAATTGAAACTGCTAATGTTACTTGATTTCGTTGATAAATAGACATTGATAATGACGACGATGATAAAAATTACCTTGGATAGATAATTAACAGTCAAGTCAATTATGGCTGTCACTTCTTCGGGGATAAATTCATTTGGTGCTAAGAAGTCTTTGATGGTAGCTGCAATTTCTTCCAATGCGGTCACGATGCCTTCTTTGCTTGGAAGTCCGTTTTTGATGAACTACAATAAAAAAAAACATTTATAGAGTTTAATATAAGCAATGTAAATGAATCGTAGTACGTACGTCTTCATATTGAGCCTGAAGTTCTTCGAACACGGGTAAAGCCTTGAGTTCATCGTAAATCTTCTTGGTTAGTTCGGTGAATATTTTTCTGACCTCGTCGTAAGATTTCTGAATGAATCTTGCTACGTTGTGGCTCAATTCACTGAAAATGGCGGCCAACTGTTTGATTTCAGGTTGATATTTCTCCATGATTTCGCTAACCGTTGCTATATATCCGGATACGATTTCGATTCCGGCACCTGTGATGTCACCGACGATCGCTATCAGTTTCTTCACAAACTCATCAACTGCTGGTATGAGATCTCGCTCCACGATTTTGGCTAGAGCGTCGTAGGTGGTTTGTAACGTCTTTCCCAATTCTTCGAGGAGCTCGCTGAGTTTGACAAACAGATCAGCCGCTGATCGAGCCAGAGTTCCGAACACCTTCTCGAATAATTCGACGATATCTTTGATAGCTTTGTCTTGAAGAATTTCGTTCTTGATCTTCTGTAGCTCTGAAACGCAGTGTTGCTTGAAAGGTGCGAAATTCGGAGTTGCCCTCTTGGAGATTTCTTGTAGTTGATGGATTTCTTTGCGGATATCGTTGGACCATTTCTCCGCGACATGTTGAAGACCATTCAGGAAATGCGTGTACCTGTGTTTGTTCTGTTCAATGGTCTTTTCGATTTCCTTCGAGTTGATGCTGTAATCGGGTTTGAGGAATTCGGCTTCAGCCAGCTTCACATTGGCCTGATAAAGGTTGATTTTCCCGCTAGCAGTGACGTGATCAGCGCGAATGTCGGCGATTTGTCCGGGAATGAAACCGACACTGAACTGTATTTTTTCTTTGGGAGTATCTAAAAAAATGTAAAAAATAATATTACTGTCATGTTATGTTACAATAACAATATTCAGAATACTTTTTTTTCTCCTATAGATCTTGACAGTAACAAATTTAATAGATTAGCGAAATAACCACAACCTTTGAAATCGCAAAAGAAATTTTCATATTTTTAGGCTTGGAGACAAACTATTTGATATGTTACAACTGTTTTGATATTGAACCTGAATGAAACTCACCTTCGAAACTAATTGTGTAAAACAGGGTGTTGAATTTCTTGATTTCCAAATGGGTTTGAAGAGCTTTATTGTCGTAGGAGGAAATTTCTGAATCTATCACTTGTGCTCCTTTATCGAGGCTCATCTTTCCGGTTACTTTGAGTAAGTTCACATTGAGTACTTTGATCAAGAAATCGAAAGAGCTTTTTCCTGCTTTCACTAAGAAAGCGTTGTCGTACCTTGAGTTGCCAACTTTGTATTTCACGTCGAGAGCATATTTTCCACTGTAAGTCCTACTGTCGTAATCTAATGCGTCGTTGGCTGTTATATCGATGCCTAAACCAACACTTTTGATTTCCAGACTGTCTTTATAGCTCATTCCCTTGACATCTTGATTGTATTTCAACACACTGACCAGTTTTTGATCTGGTTTAGCAAAAACATCCAATACGACGTTCACAATTACTTCGCCTTTACCTGCTAAATCACCGATTACTTGGGATTTGATAGATGCGGAGAGAGCCTGTGAAGAAAAAATGAAATAAAAATTGAGTTTGCAAGTCCTGTTTCTCGCATTTATACGAAGAGGGTAAGATATGTGAACAATACGGTTACACATCTAGTCTCCACTAGTTTTCAATTATTTAATAATAAAAGATGTTGTTGTGAATCATCTCCTGAAATAAAATAAAGCCGGCCGCCACTGGTCGTTGTAAATGAATTGTGACGTGGCCAAGTTCGCGTGGCTTCGGGAATAATTCTACCAGCTTCAATAGACTTCTGGCAAATCTCTCATGTGAATTTGGTTACCATATATAAATGCTACCCACGCCCATATCGTCAAGTCAAGCGACAGTGCGGTGCAGAGTGAATTCAAATACATTCAAGTACATTTGAGAATTAGTTTCAAAATTAATTAAAAAAAAATGTGGAAAAAGAAACTGGTTTTCTATGTTGATGTAGGTATGTTTAAACTCACCCTTACACCTGGATATACAAATTTGGATTCTCCGTTGACGGTTCCTGCTTGTTTATTGAAATTCAACCCTACGCTGATTCCCGCTTTGTTGTTTGGCTGATTCTTCTTGTCAAAGTAAAAGGCGACTTCTCCTTGGTATTTTCCATCCCTGAGAAGATCCTTGGGGAAATCTGCGTTGGCTTCCAAGGACACGATTCTCTTTGGAGTAGTGAATGATATTACTGCCTCTTTCTGCTGCAGGTATATTTTGTATTGGTATTTTTTGTTTTCCTTGCCTTGGAAATGAACATCGACGGTGTGATCGAGAAAATGATTTTTCAGGTCGGTGACTGATTTGAGTCCAAATTCATGGGGGATGCCTAGTTTGCGGAAATCTAAACTGATTTCCAGGACATGGTTGTAGTGATCAATTTCTGAAATGAATTTCAATAGTAGAATTGGAGGTTATAATACTATAATCTGTTCACCGAAAAGATGGAGTTGTAGAAGAGCGTGATTTGCATTTGATTTTTCACACATCCAGTACATTTAATTTTCTATATCCTATCAAACTCCCTGGTGAAATTTCTGCATATTATAGACATGCAAAGTTGACATGTATACTCCATCTGCTCGGCAAACGGACGTCGGTATTATCAATATAGAGTAATATTTGAATGTAAATTTACATTGAAAGAAATTCAGTGTTTCTGTAGGAATAAGACGAATTTGGCTACAGTGTTTGAAGTTTTCAATAATATACAGTAGAATATAACTAATCCGGCACTTCAATACACCCTCCGCCCACGCTTTCGTCGCCCCTCTACGCCTATGCGCTCCGTAGCCATGTCGTCGTCTAGCAGTCTAACCTCAAAACTTATCACGCGCACATGCGTACGTATTTATCTGTTGCTTTGACAAGAACACAAATATGTTCATACATTCATTACATTCTCCTTATGAAATGCTTTATTTTATTTATTATGATTTCTTCTCTATAATCTAGTAATCCGAACATTCCAATTATCCGGCACCCTCTGATAGTGCGGGATTAGTGAGATTCTTCTGTATATTTCAAAATTAATTTGTCTACAATATTTTCATTTCTGAGCAGTACATTTTTAGAAAATCAATCAATTTATCAATAATTCGTTTATTGAGAAAACACTGATAACTAGTGAAAACATTTTTAATATCTTACTTCTTTTACAAGTTCTCAAACACATTCCTATGGCTGGGATTTAATCAAATAAGCGAATGAATGTCATCACATCCTCTCATCGATGACATGAGTAGGTAGAATTCATTCCGTGTCATAAAATCAAACTTCTATGAATGAATTGAGTGTTTTTGGATTTAAGTGTACTGTCATCAATGACATGAGTAGGTCGAACTTATTCCGTGACATAAAGTCAAAATTTAATGAATGAATTAAGTGTTTCTTCTTGTAATTTTATCCAGAGGTAGACATCACCGAATGTCTACCTCTTTCATTCACAATATTGTATAGGAATTTTGTTTCAAAAAGAAGAAGAAAAAGAAGATAAACTTTAAATGACACACATTTCGTAAAACAGGGAACGTGATATATGTTGCACGTTGCCAGATTTATCTGTGTGGAAAGCAGAGTACAATATGTAACTCGATCTTGACATAAGTAATCTCTGAAAAAAAATAGTTTTGTTTTCTCAACGGAGGGAACAGATACTACAAGTAACTAGCTAATTGGAAACCCTCAGTGGATGTTATTACTCAGTTACTTTCAGAGATGAACTTTTCAGTTTGTCCTTTATTACATTATGCCAACAGTTTATGTAGAACGTGATGTCTAACTTACCGTTACTGTTGACCTTTGAATCGATTTCCACATGAGTGCACTCCTTATTCGTCTCGCAGTAAGAGGACATATACCTGAACTGCTTGTTAGTTGTTTTGAATTCTGAGTCAATAGCCATATTTGCAACAGAAGCATCGAGTGAAACGTCGATTCCTTGTTCGCCATCCTTTTGCAGAGACAATTGGTGACAGATATACTTGAAACTCAGCGGCTTGGTTGCCTCTTTAATTTTCACAGACCCTGATCCTTCAACAACATATTTTCCGTGTTCGTCACGTGCTTGGTAGTTGGTGCTCCCAGATACGATGTTCTTTCCGGCAGAAGTGATTGTGAATTGAATTCTTTTACCGGTCTTTCCTGGTTTATTTTGGGCTTGGAACAAGACCTTGTCGAGGTGGTAATTGGGAGAGTTGCCGTACCATTTAATGAAGAAGTTCTCGATGTTGTTCATATTCACGTCCCAATTTTGTTCGAAGAGGAAGTCGCTTCTTTCACACAGGAGTTTACTTTCTCCCTTAGACTCTTTGTCAGCATGTTTATCTACTTTCAAGTAGTACTGGATCTTCTTGCCTTCGGGGTCCTTCACTTTGATGTCAATCAGGGGAGATATATCTGAGGCACGGATTTCACTATCCAAAGTCCACAGTTTGCCATCGTGATTCACCGTAGTTTGACTAGTGACATGTTTGTGGTCATCTGACATTTTGGTGTCCACATTAATAATTGTTTTTTTGTATCCGTCGTACGGGGTGTTGATTTCTGTATTTATTTTGTATTCGTTTTTGTTCGCTCTGATCAGGGATCCCTCAGCTTTGAAGTTTTTGTCTTTGCCGTATTGTACAGCAACGTTTCCGTTGACTTGCTTCTTTTCCCCTTCAGTCTTGTAGCTGTATCCTGCCGCTCCAGAAATAGGTTCATATTTTCCGTAACTGATGCTTCCCTACAAATGCATTAACTTGGTTATTTCGATATATTTGATAATATTAGAGTACCCACCTTTAGTTCTGCATCTTTCTCACTGGCCTTAATTTGACCTTCGCCTTTATAATCAATAATAGGATTAGGAACAGTCTGAAACAAATTGTATTTCAATTACGTTAAATTTTTTCATTGGAAAACACGCAGGTACACGATAGTTTTTTTCATTATTCAACACCAAATATAACAAATGTGATACACGCTAATAGATTTCTGAAGATATAAGCACAAATAGATATATGTTTCATTCAGTTTACGTTTTCTGTTGGTTTTTTTAGAATCATTCTCTATATCAACATAATTTTTCTGAATGCAATGTTAGTAAGTTTTATATTGAAAAGTGGTGGCTTCAAAACTAATTCTTGCTCACCATCATCAATATCACCTAGCTCTTATGACCCTTTTAGTTTTCCACTAATTTCAAATTTGAATCAACTACTTACACCATCATCATCGACGAAGAGAACTGAAGATGTTTCTGCTATGAACGTTTCGGACGAATCTTTAGGTATTTGGAGCAATCCAACCGATTCCCATTTCAGTTTCCTGATTTCCTTGCTTGGTGTTGTTACATCGAAAGATATATCGCCAATGAAAGGTTTTCCATTGTTTTCAACATTGTATTTACCTGTAACACCATTGAAAATTAATATGATGATAACATTACAATTTCGCTTCATCTAACAAAGGATGATTATTACTTCAAGCTGAAGGTAACGAAAGACAAACCTGATGCATCCAAATTGTATTGTGGTCCATATGAATTTTTGAATTTGTACTCTCCGGTCATCTGAGTATATTTACCAAACCAGCTAGCCTCAGCAGTATTTTTGAGAATGGATCCGTATATTTTACTCTAAAATACAAGATATATTTGTTGAGTATACGGATAGTGTTGATAGGTTATACTGAACGTCAGCTGAATAGTATTTGTTCATTGATTACTATCCCTCTTGAAGATATTACATTAATTTTACATTGAAATAAAAAGTTGCAGGTGGTAATTTTATAATAAAGTTGCATTATTCCACTCCACTTCCCCCCAGCAATGTTCTACGGCTCTTTGTTACCGAATTTTTTTGTAGAAAAATACGATGTTGTCCCAATCAGCTGAAAAATCATTTTCAAAGTAATGCTGTTGTCCTTAAAGTTTCGCACATCTCAAGGCAAAAAGAAACAACAGAACAATAACTTTAATAAAGACTAAGCAAAAGTTGTTACCTCAAAACATCTATTCTCTCTTATGAGATTTACACAAAATAGTTCCAAATATCAAAAAATAAGTTTTCCTACAGTATAAAAGTGGTGTTTGATGTATTGAGAAGAAGTAGTAGCTTGTGAAGAAGGTATGGTATACGTGTTGCAGTTTCTTCAACCGAGTTGTTGAATCTCTCACAATCAATTGTTGTACAGGAATTCCTTGTTTCTCCTTCAACTACGCCATGGATTTTCATCAAGTATCCACCAACTTTTTGACTCAAATATCCTTTCTCCAGAAATATTCATAGAGCAATTCAACCTTGAACTATTCTGGAAGTCAATCCCATAGATAGTATTCTGTTTGAAAATGGTCTGAACAGATTAGGCAATAAAATCTGACGATATTTCACCGATTGTACTCAAAATTGGAACTGATATTTGGTTTCTACAAGTTTTCTAACTTTTTGTACAAACTTCTGAATGTAAGGAGCTACATTCACTAAATGAGAAAACTAAAAATGAAATCAACTAAGATCTAGCTCGACCAATATGTTTGTCTACGTCGAAAAATAGAGCTTTTCACTTAGAGTGGATTTTTCTTGGAAACATTCTTAACTGAAGGTGGCCTGTCTAGGTAGTGGTTAAAGGATTGTCTTTGCAGTTGACACTAAGCTTCAAACTACCAATTTGTTCGAAACTTCACCTACGTTGGTTATGAGATGAAGCTGAGCAACCAAAAAAAGTCGTTGAAGAGACCTTAATGAAGATCCTAGAGTGAATCCATTGAGTTGTTCTCAAAGATAGAGTCGTTGCTTCATTGAACCAAAAATCTCAAAAGATGTACCACAGTCATCACTGTTCGTGTTGGGAGTCACTATCAGTGACTTCCTTGGGACAGAATTCTTCGACATTGGTCGAGCAGTAGGTATTCACTTATTGAACATAGAGATTGAGAGTCCGGAGGGATAAATTGAAGTTGTAGTTTATTTGACTCGGTTTAGAACTAACTGATGTGGTGAATCAAACAAACCTTCGGATGAAATTGGTCCCTTAGATTATACTATAAACAAAATACATAAGAACTTACTTCGCCTTCCATCACTCTCTGTTCTCCTTCTTTCTTAGACTTGAAGACGAGATCAGCGTTGATGTTCTTGCCATTACTATCATCTGCAGCTATGTTATAAGTCACATCGTATACACCCTCCACCAAATTTGTGTTCACGTAAGTCGACTTGATGCTAACTTTGCGGCCGGCAGCATTTTTGTTCTTTCTGTATTCCAAACTTGCCTGACCTTGGCCGTTGAGGACCTCGTTGACACGCTTGGCATCTCTATGTACCTTACCAAGTACATACTGGTCGTTGGGTAAGATAAGTTCAATTTCACCGTTCAGTTTTTCGTTCTGGTTATCCCAAACGTTGCTTGCTTTCAAGTTGGCTTCCAATTTTTTACCGAGAACAATCACGCTGTTCTTAGAATCGATGCTGGTTGGCGATAACTTGTTATGGGTGGACAAGATGATTTTTTGGCTTTTGTCTTTGTTGAAAGTTGGGTACAAGGTGACATCGACGATGAAGGTGTGTTCTGGAAGGATTTGGAACGTCGACTCCAATTTGACTTGTTTCTTAACGCTCTGAGCATCAATCAGGATATTGGCATTTCCTTTGCCCTTGATCGATTTCAGTTGACCGTTCACGACGAGTATATTCTTGATGTTCACTTTGACGTTTCCATTGGCATTTCCATTCTTGTTCGCCTTCAAGAAAGTGTCGATGATTACGTTGCTGCCACTGACGACTTTGTGATGTGCGTCGAGTTCGCTGGGGTTCCATTTACAACCACTGTTAACCTTGAACGGAGTGGGATGTGTAGGAAGGACAATCGTCAAGTCAGCACCGATATCTAAGTTCGTAGGTTGGATGTGGTGTTTGAGAGTGCCTTTGAGTTCCATTTTCATTCCGTTCACGTCTAGTTCATGGTTGATTTTACTTTGTTCGCCCTGAACCAACCTGTTTCCTTTGAATGCGACTTTGTTTCCTAGACCATAGATTTCGAATTCCGCGTCGTAATCACCGACAGTTTTCTTGTTCACCTCCAACTCCAATTCTGAACCGAATTTGATGTCTCCGTATTCGAAATCAATATCGTAATCTAAGCTGTTAGGGGTTTCTCCGTATTCCACTTCAACGTTCAGTCCAACTAAGGGGTACTTTAGTTTTTCTTTGAAGGCAAACGCAAAATCATGCGGGTTCTTGTATTTTTGGGACGCGCTGCTGACTAGAGTAATGATGTTGGTTTTGGAAGATAGATCGGCACCGTGGATCAGTTGGAAGCTGCTGTCGTGTTGGCTGTTGTCTTCTTGTCGTTTCACTTCACCTTTGAAGTTGAAGTTGGCCAACGGGTTTATCGAATTTTTGACTTCGACGTTGAATTTCACGAGTTGGGGATCAACGTGTAGACGTCCTGGAAGTAGAGAACAAAGTTGAAGAGATAGATTCTTCAATCAAATCAGAGCACGATTAATGGTATAACAGCTCTATAATGAAAGTATAACACACATATTCTTCAATTGAAATGTATTTTGAACCACCGTAATCAATCTGTTAGCAGTTCCGAGTTTACCAAGAGCAGTAATTGAAGAATGAAATACAAAAAGTATTAAAACTGACAAATACAATACAAGTAACAACGGTTTTGCAAAGAGTGAACATGAGGTGTTTTATTCAGAGAAATTAGACCATTAGCAAACTGGACCATTAGCAGAAAAGGCTTTGGAGCTTCCAAAGCGACAAATATAAGTGATCACCAAAGGTTAAGATGAATTATAACGATTTAAATGGGAAGAATTGGTACTCCATTTCATATTTACCTTTCAGAGATCCTGACAGCTGTCCATCAGACAAAGTCAAATCACTATATACTTCGTTTTCATCAACTCCTATATTTCCATTCAAATTTAAAATTTGGTTGTTTGGTAAAGTGACCTTGATGTTTTCGAAAACGTATTTATTATTCCTGCCATTCCGCTCAACCACTATTTGGCCATCCACTTTCAACGGAAGCTGCCCTTGACCTCCTGCAGGAGGTTTGTACTCTAATATCGGTCTATATTGAGCTCTGTTTGGCGATCCAGAAATAGCGACTCCAACTTTTCCATACCACTCCACCTGGTTTTGTCCTACCCTAACCATCAAAGATTTTTCTTGGTTGTTATTTGTGATACGACCTTCAGCATGAGCTTTGATCTGGGCAGAATCGAGAACAGACAGCAGGAAAATTTCAGGTGAAATTTGGGCGCTGACTTGTAAACCAAGAAGTTTTTCTCTATTCTTGCCGATAGCTTCGAAAAGTATCTCTCCAGACTTGAATTGTTCGTAGGAAGTTCTATAATGGAATTCCTTAAGGTTCTCGTTTTCGATGCTCACGAAAAATTTGGCATCTCCTGAGAGTGGGAATGGTAATATAGGCGTCTGTTCACCTGCCACGTTGGGACCGTTCATCTCGGCGCAAAATGCGAGACCGATGAATGGGCTCAATTGGTCCACGCAGATTGAGAAATCTTTAGATTGGGCGAATTTCAAAGAAGTAGTAGTGTCGTGTCCAGATTGGTCTCTGCTATTAAAAACAATCTCGTGACTTCCCGCCAAAATTTTTTGTTCTTGTACTGGTAAGCCAAATTTGACATCGTATCCTTTGCCACCGTTGAAAATGTTGATGGTGAAATCACCTCCTGTAGCGGTGTATAAAGTGGATACAGTTTTGAGTCCGTTTTCAATCACGGATGCATCCAAAGTAAGTCTTCCAGTGACCTCGATGTTAGCGCTTGGGATGAGCTTCACATGGATATTGGTATCTTTTCCCGCTAACAAGCTACGTACGTCAATTGCTCCTTCCGTCTGAACTTGAACATTGGCTGTACCTTCTGCTGCTATACGTAGCGGAAAACCAAGACCCGTGGGATAATCGAATTCCACGTCTAAGAAGATGATGTTGGAACGAAGAGTTTCCTAAAATTGGGAAAAGAAATCGAGCATAATTAGTAGATCTCCAATTTTGAACAAACGAATCAATTAATTTGTTCCTTTGATAGGGTAATGATTTGAATCCTATAACTACTCCAGCACGAAACTAGTAAAAACTCCAAACTAAGTACCTCAAATTTCTCATTTCTGATATTCTTACCTTATAGCTTTTGAGGCTGTCCAATCCTTTGGCAAAGTTATCGACAATTTTATCAATAATGGCCTCTGGAGTAAGTCCTTCCTGATAGATATTCAAGTTAGTGAAAAGTACTTCGGATCCAAAAGCCTTCACGCTTAAATCTAGATCCAAGTCCTTATTCAGAGCATTTTCTTTAATCTGAACCGCCTTTCCGATATTATCTATTTCTGCTTTGGTCACATCTCGTCTAGATCTCAAAGTTGAAGATAGTTTCTGTTCCAAACGCTTCCATAATTTGCCAGCCAATTTGTCGTTAGCATTGAACAAATCCCCGACGGAAGAAGTACTGAGGATTCCTTTAGGGCCGAAATAGTGTTCGACCAGCTTGTCGAGATTTTCTTGTCTGGTGTTTATTTCTAGGAAATTGAAAGTATGGCCGAATACCTGTCCTGTCAAATTCAAGCTGGTAGATCTGGGTAGGAAAGAGTCTTGGGAGTAGATTATGTTGGCTTCTGACGAAGCGGCGATTCCAAGAGTGTCAACTGCGTAAGAGAATTCTCCATTGTAGGACCATTTACGGAAGTCAATGGGGAATTTCCTTGGTACACTGAATCCAAGATGTTGTTTTGCTAAATCTTTGTCTGGGTTCGCAGAGGCCTTTATGTTGCGAATGTGTGAAACGATATATCCACCGACTGAAAAATTAAAGAATGTTAAGGATTATAAAGTGTCCGGATATTGAGAAGCCTACCTTGATTGCTAGGTTCCGTCACTAATAGAGCTTTGATCGCAGCACCAATCTTGGCGGTTGGACATTGTGCCAAAGCTTGGTAGGCCTTGATCCTCACTTCAGAATCTTGCTGAATGTCTTGCAAAATGTGCAGTGCGCTGTTTCTCAATTTGTCTTTGCAAGAGTCTGCCAAATATGTTTCTAAAGCGACAACTCGCAGTCTGTTTGGTACTTGTTTGTTTTGAGCGATAGCTATGATTTTTTGTATGCCGGAGTCGGTGAGGTGTCCAAAGTTTCGTAGCGATTTGAGAACATAGACCATGTCGTTTTCGGCTTGCCTATTGGCAGGTTTACCAGTTCCCAGTTTTTGGATAAGTTTTTGGCTGAGCTTATTGACAGCAGGAACATTTTCGCAAGATTGCTGGCGACAGAAACGGCCGACCAAATTTCCGATACCCAAATAGGCCTCGTAGGAGAGATGTGGTTGATCCAATAGTGCCTGAAGACGAAGAATTAGTTAATACTTTGGTATGTTCAAGTAAACTAGTAAGAAAAAGGTGTTAGTTCATCTTCTTGTTGAAAAATTTGTTATTAGTTGAATTGTGAACTTCATTCTATTCATTGGTGGCCTCTGCAAGCCACATTTAGATCCGAGTCCTTATTCAGAGCAAGTGAAGTCTTGACAATCAATCCAATAAATCACCCTTTAGCATCCCCATGTTATAGGAAAATATTGAAAGTCCTGTAAATAATGAAGGAATGGCCGATAGAGAATATTCCACTTGCGAGAGTATAGAGTCCCAATGTCTACTTCCTGATATAGTGACAGCAGCACTTTCAACAACCAAAAATATTATGAGTAATTGGATTTTATTTTGAAGAGAATTGTATGAATTGCAAGTTTCTTGCAAGACAAGGCAACTGTATATCTGCTAGAAAAAACATGCTTTCCAGTGTCGATATTTGTATGCCAAGAAGAGGAATCTGGAAAAATAGTGAGATCCAGCTGACAAGTAATACAAAGAGGCATAGTTGGATATTTTTAGAAAATATAAAATCACTTCCGGTTTATTTTTTCGAGTCGGAGGGTATAGAATACGTAACCAACAATGGTGAATAAAACTAACCAGCTATCCAGATGAATCTCATCATAGTGAAGCAATCAAACAAACCAAAATATAGCCAGAATAGTCCATCAAGTTTAATCTCAAAACCATCTCTATTACTTTCAAAACTGCTATTCACTTATGTCCATAATGTAGAAAAAAACTATTACACGAGAGTTACAAAACAGGATGTAAGTGTGAACACACAAAAAAAAACTACTACTTACCGCTGCTGAAGTAAGAGACGCCTCGTTGACATATCGAACTAACGACAACCCAATGTATACCAAGTACTTTTCAACATCGTTCAATTCGTTATTCTTCAACAAGGTAACGGCAACTTCAATAGTTTCTCCTGTTCCAGCTTGGAGTAGAGCATCCAAAAAGGCTTTTTTGGATGCGACTTTGTCCTTGAGGCCTGCTCCAGATCTAACTTGATTGTATACTGATAAGAGATCAGCTTTCTTCGATGACCTAATAGTCTTGACCAAGTTGATGAATTCCTTTGCAGTTTGTTCCCCAACAACCACATCTATGCTTTTGTCAACAGCTTTCACCGCATTCAAAATGGTATTGACGTTGTTGGTTGGTGTCGGAACCGAGTGGGGGTTGTCGAAAAGAATTGTTTTCGGTACACTGCATTTGTTGACCTTGGTATCTTTGGCGGTGCCTCTGAATTGAAGTTTGCTGGTGACTTGAGCCTTGGCGCCCTGTTTCCCGACCGAGAAAGGAACGTAAAGGTAGTTTTCTACTGCTGTAGCTTGGTCCAGGATTCCGTTTTTGACCTTGAGCTTGGCATTGTATTCACCATCAAGTATGGGACTAGATTTGATTTCGCTGTTTTGGTTGAACGTTGTAGAGAAGAAGTCCTGTCTGAGGTGTTCTCTGTATCCGCATTTGTTCAAATGACGACTCTTTTGGATGACCAAAATGTTTCCTTCTTGATGCTGAACAATCTCAGTGGGACATAAACCGAAAACATCAGTTTCGTAGCTTTGTTTCAGGTTTGCTTGGAATAGGGAAGCGATAGCTCTCTTGATGTTGAGAGAGTTTTGGCTGTCTCCAGGTTCTGTGCAAATACTGTCTTCGATGTGACCATCATGGAAATTGATTCTGATTGGTTTGTCCACATGAGGGATCGTACCCAATTTCTGAAAAAATAAGGGTATATAATGAGTTTTGAGGATCTTGATCAGTAACAATAAATAATAAATGAAAGGGTTAATCAAGAACTCGAGACTCTAATCTCTGTAAAAAATAGAAAACTAAGATGGTTGAACATGTGTTGATGATGGTTGTGATGATGAATAACTAGAATATTTAGCTATAAATATATTTGGAATAAAAAGAATATGTACTAAATATAATGAAAATAAACAATTGTGTGAAGACAAAATGGTAGACTAGAGATGAAATGGGAAAGAATAAAAGAACTTCACAAAATATTGAGATTTTCTTCACAAACGATAAATGAACTATGGAAAATTCAAATATATGGTATGCTTTTTATCAAAATAGTTACATGTTTACCTTTCCATTTGGTCCGAAAATTTGAACATTTTCCAGCCTCAAAACTTGATTACAGTCCGCTTGTTGCGTTAATAATACTACGGCTTTCACATCTGTGCTTGTAACTTGACCTTCAGCAGAGGATAATGAAATTTCGATTTTCCCCTCATAGTTGTATTTATACGTTGTTCCTTGAGCGTATTTGAAAGTATTGTGTGATGCTGAAAAAAACAAGTGAGAAAATATAGTGATATCACTGTGTATCACAAAGAGTTCAATAATTCTTCGTGAAGTTTTTGTTGTTATAAATGAAATAATTGTTGTATGTGAACATAAAATCCTATCGCCCGTGTTAGGAATCACACGTTAAAAGGTAAGACCTCGTTAATCCTTAGCTCGCACAAGTTTCGAATTTTGAGGGTTGCCGTTCGTAGGGATGCGTCAGCTGGTTAACGAAAAAACAGATTTTGAACAGACAGATTAATAGATCATCAATGGTTTCTTTCAAATGTGGAATATTCTACAAATATTTGAATTTGAGCTATTTGTTTTTAAGTAAATTTCCAAAACATGTTTAAGAATAGATTTTTGTCAAATTGCAAGCTGAAAATTTGAATTAAACAATTTTATTTCATTTCAAATAATGAATTTTTGAAGTGGTTCATTTGAACAAAAGTTTCAGATTTTCTTTCCTTCGCATTCAATAATTTTTTATACCGCCTGTATATTAGTATGACCAAAATATTCTAAATTTCGAATAAAACAATATTTTAGTGAAAACACTAATATGAATCTATTCATCAGTTACATTGAATTTTGCTTCTCACAATGAAACTGGGATAAAAAGAATCTCCAATAATATGATTTCATATAATTTCACTACTAAAACTATAAATTATTAAAGATTTATAAGGAATACACAAAAAAAAATCAATATAAGAATTTCGCAAACCAATATTATCTTACCTCCATTGCATCCCGTCCTGCATACGTCTGTAAAAAGAAAAAATTATGAATTATTAAATATTCATTTTCAATACAACAGAAGAATTTCGTTTTGAAAGGGGCATAACTTAAGGAGAGAATAATTTTAATAGAAATCAAAAGTGAAAACTATCGAGGAGAGATATACGTATGAGGAAATAAGAGACTAGCCTCTGTTAGAAATAATTCTATATCCAGCGTGGTATAAGCCAGGGAAGTAGTTTTTCGACAGACGTTTACCACACCCTACTGTGTAGGTAGTTGGGAGAGATTAATATTTCGAAATTCATTTCGACATATTTATTTCCTTATGATATTAATTTTGTGAAGACTTTATTTTAAAATGAAATGCCCACAGTTTTTGTATAAAGATGAAGAAGTAGAAGGCCTAAACATTTTTTCCCACAAGAATTTTAGATCGGAACCTATACTTTCGAAGTACACAAAATATCAAATTTTATGATTTTCCTCATATTTTCTGTCTGTGGAATTTTAGGATCATATGATATTGATTTTTCATCTTTAATTAAGATTTTTCCTGTAATTTGATTCTTAATACAATGTTTTTCAATAAATGAAATCACTAAAAATATAAAATAGAAAAAAATACCAAAAAATATGATACAAAATATTATTTACAATGTATCTTTTGAAATACAGGTAAAAACCGTAATTCATAATAATGAAAGTTCAACAATATTACCATTATTTTATTACATCGTTATGAACCTGAAAATGTGCATCTGGTTGTAATTGTAATTTAAAATAATTTATTTATATACAGGACGTTTTTATAAGTGTAAGTAATAAATATTACTGAAATCTAAGGAAATGAACTTTATACCTACACAGTAGGTTGAATGGACTGACGCCTATCAGAACACAACTTCTTCCCTGGCTAATACCACAGAAAATTCCCTGTCCAATTGTAGGTTTTATCATTTCCGATATAATAATAACAGTAATAATAATAATGCGGTCTCGGCCTATATCCATCGACATAACGCAGCCCTAAGAGTGCTATATTACCATATACGGCACTCTTACGGTATTGACGAGACACCGGTGTTGCCCTACGCTCCGGGGGATATTGAA
>WOGP01001881.1:0-17937 GCA_015342065.1 Leptinotarsa undecemlineata
GAAAACATTACTTAGTTCGTTATTCATTTGATCAGTTAGTGTTTCTATGTTATCTCCTGAAATTGATAACAGAGTGTCATCTGCAAAAAGGCTCATGTGTCATGTTTTTAGGGCACAGATCACCTGTGCCCTAAAAAATAAATAATCATTTGTCACATCAATGTCAAAATTTTTAAAATATGTCAAGTAGTGTCCACAAGTCAGGGCTTCGAAGCCAGTTAGCAAGAAAATACACTTTGGTATGAATAGAAGAACTCCTTATTATAAGATAATACACCATTTTAAG
Organism: Leptinotarsa undecemlineata; assembly: GCA_015342065.1. Lineage (NCBI taxonomy): Eukaryota > Metazoa > Arthropoda > Insecta > Coleoptera > Chrysomelidae > Leptinotarsa > Leptinotarsa undecemlineata. The sequence goes on from WOGP01001881.1 coordinate 287, forward strand.
TTAGAATATATTCATTATGAAACTTAAATATATCCATCCTTTTTTATTTGGCAAGGCTCATTTTTGTTTGCATAGGTTTTATTTTTAGTTCTTACAACATGGCTGAATATTTTAAGTAGAATATTACAAGTAATTCTAATTCTTCAACAAATAGTGGCTCACTGTGTTAATTATTATTGATTTGTGACAGATTTTCTGAGCTACCTCAATTTAACTCTATCAGTTTTTTCAAGGAACTTAATTAATACTTGAGATAAAGCTAAGTAATATAGTGTAACTGATAAGGTTTATCTTTGATTTTCTCTTAATGGTCCACAAACATAAAGTAATCATATTTTGCTATAATGTTATGTTTCTTGCATAAAAGATGTGCTAAAAAGGTAGTTTACAGGTATATAAGTTTCGCTTGATTAATTCAAATTGAAGGACTAATGTTTAGTGAATATTTAATTTTGATAATATGGAGTGTATTGTTAGTAACTGTTTCGTTTGGTTTTATTATTGGAGTTGTGGATAGTTTTCAGATGCAAAATGGCTTTCATTTGAAAGGTGGTAGCAGTTCATTTCATTGTTTATACATGATGGTATGTTTAGAATTTTCTTAGAAACCTTGACTTTATTGATAATTTTATAATGTGAAGTTTGAAAACAGAACAGGATGAGTTTGTTGAAAATAGTTGGTCTGTAACCCAAACTTTTATAAATTATTGTCATTCAGTTTTCAAGAATGAAATCTATACAAACTACATTAAGTTCCCTTCAACTCTTTTATGTCACAGAAAATTAAATCATGATTTACTAAAATGTTTCTATTGATATTTATTTTTATTTTCAAACTCTGCTTAGAGTAAATGAATTCTCAGAAACAAATCTTGTTCAACTTTTGTAGTTGCCATATAAATGAAGCATGTCAGTAAGCTTTGATAATTGGGAATCAAAAAAAAACATTTTTATTTATATTCCTTGACCAAATTTATTGCCGCTTCAACACAAATTCTAATCATAAACTGTCCAGTGAAATTCTCACAATAAAGTGTTGAATAACCATGTCTGTCATTAAATTGGTGCTTCGAAAAAAGATGATAAAAAATTGAAAAATATCTACATGAAATTTCACTTGCATGAAAATATATCAAATTATTGTGTGACAAGACACTTGATGAGCCCTAAAACTTCGAAATATAGCAAGAATATGATAAGATTTCCATATAAGTGAAATTTTATATGAATACTCTTTCAATTTTTATTCAATGCTTTTATGTTCTGAAAGTACCTAGTTGTTTTGGACTTACTTTTTCTTCCATATTGTATCTGTATCCCTTTTTAAAAGTTTCCTACATTTTTTGTTCATTAAAGTAGAAAACCAAAAAGCTTTTAGCTCTTTTTAATTTACATAATATATACGTTGAATCTTGACTTGATAAACTGTTGAGTAAAGTATGATAGTTCGAGAATTTTTTGTCAAGAAATCAATTTCAACAAATCTCTATCCCTTTTAAAAATTTCAAGAAATTCATTAAAATCGTAAATAGGCTTTAATATACTTTTTGAATAATTGAGAAAGATTGAGATTTGTTATTTTCTGAAGTAGAAATAATTTGTTATTTAATAGTGTATTAAGTCAAGGTTTCAACGTGTAAGTGATTGTTTATATGCTTGTCAAATTTAATGAGAAAATTGAATATGATTTTTGAGTGATCTTTTCTGAATGCTACATATTAATCACACAGGCATATTGGGCTAATTCCTAAAATCATTCTTCTAACGTGGCAAATTGTTACTCATTCATCTGCTGTTGGTTTTTTTCTTGGGTGTCAATGGCGTAGACGATTTGGTCATTAGCCAATATTACTAACTCCCCGAGACACCTAAGGACCATCAAGGTTATTAGCAGTCCCTCAGCCATGTAAAGTTGTTGAATCGTCTCAGCTTCCACTAGATAAATTCTCTTGAGAAAAATATCTGATTGAGGTTGTGATCCCACTCATGGTTTTTCGATTGTGAGTCGAGCGCACTACCAATGCGCCAATTCACCACTCTGCTGTTTTTCTTACACTCTTGTAATTATCGTAGGTTTTGGAAATCTCTAAAATTCCAGATGCTTCAAGAGTGAGCACTATAATTAATATTCCTGAAGTGAATAACACAATCGATGAAAATGAATTTCGACCTAAAAACCCTCTCTCTCTCTGATTGAAAAAGTGTTAGAATGAATTTCTGGATGATTTAGAAAAATATAATTAATAGTCAATCAGCCGTTAGGAAAAACATTATTGTAAACTGTGATACAGCTATCCTTATATAAGTTCAAAAAGAAGACAGATAATGGCAAATATGTGATTGTTGTGTTTCTCGACCTTAACCAAATTGGAAGGCTATGGCATTAGTGGAAATGTTCTAAATTGGTTTACAAACTGTTTATCCAATTGAAAATGGAAAGTTTAAATCAACAATTTCCTCTCATCTGCAATTGATGTAGATATTGGTATGCCATAAGGTAGTTACCGCAGGCATCTCATCAAGGGATGAGAATCATCCTGAGAATTAGTTGTGTAACTCCAATATTATATATGCCGAGTATATTACAATGGTTTTCAGTATCTCAACGAATATTCCAAATGACTATGGTTTTTATTTATAAGATGAAAAATAAACTAGGTCCAGTATATTTTAATGAATACGTGGTATTGACTTCTGATGTGCACAATTATTATCCTATTATGAATAATAACGGTTCATACATTGCTAAAATTAATTAACACAATACTATGAAATCATTGTTTTTTAAGAGTTTCCATGAATATAACAAGCTACCAAATGAGAACTAAATACAGAAAATCACACAAAGACTTGAAAAAAAAAATGGTTTTGCTTTGGACACTGAATGAAATCAGCTACCAAACTATTTATTGTACATACATATTTACATTTTCATTATGTGTAATTTAATTTCTATGTTAGGTCTATTATTTTATAAACACATGAAAAATGTTCTTTTACTAATCGAATCGAATAATTTAAATTGTCTAGACAAATGCAATATCCTTGACACAGTTCTGTCGTGTGTTATAAGTACTACTTGAAAGTTTTCAAAATACTACTTGTTATGAATAAAGTTGTTGATTAAAAATATATTATGCAAATATGGTGGCCTTCTAATCATTATATTCATGATATTCATTAATTATTCAAATAAAGTTTGATTACAATTTCTTGTTAAATTATTATGGTCAATGCTTTTGATATAACAATACTATTATTATTGAAGACATTTATATTTCTAAAGAAAGGCTGCTACTACTATTACTAATTTTAAACTGTCACTCTAATCAGAAATTTCATGGCTTGAAGAGTAAAATCTATAATAATTTGTTAATAAATATTTGAAACTTATTTTTCTTTTCTCTGCTCCTTTCATCAATTTTCTATATACCATGGCGAATTATTACAAATGATTTATTTGAGAATCAAACTGATGTACTTTTCCAGGAATTATCAACTTCTCCAAAACTCACAAGATCTGCCATATCTCCATCCAATTCAGTTTCAAGCAGTTTAACATCAAATTCCTTGTCTCGCCGGTCCAGTGATAGGGAGAATCATCGCATCCGAGATTACTCAGAAGACAGCAGTGGTGAACGTAGCATCAACAGTTATAACAACAGAACAGTAATACATTCTTCAGTTAAAACCCTTGGGCTTAATGGGTTGAAAAATATTGGCAACACCTGTTTCATGAACAGTGTGATCCAATGTTTGTCAAACACAAGATGGTTGCTGGAATATTTAAAAAAAGATGCGTACATGAAAGATATAAATACTAGTATTTCTAGTATGAAGGGAGCATTAATCAAAGGTAGGGTTCATAGAATAGTATAACAGAATTTTCAAGTTTATGCTTGGACTATGAAATTCACATTAATAAGTCACAATATATTCATGATATTTAATTTTTTTATAAAGACTTTTTTTTATTGAATTTTATGGTGTCAATTATTCAACTGAAAAATTTATTCCTTATGTGCTTCCCACAGTGATATTATTTAATCAAAATAGTTTTCAAAATGTTCATTTGTCTTTAGAATGATATCCCAAAAACTATGTAATATTTAATTTACGAATACTTTTGTTTCTGTTTTTACAAAATAAATGAAGCAGTAAAGAGGGTCTCTTAGAATCAATCATCACAATGAATCGAAAACCAAATGAGCAGATCAGTTTTCATACAATATGCACTCAGGGTATTATTGACCGAAATAGACTGACTATACTGGATGCATGGATACTCAACGATCCCAGCCTGATGAGTGTGCTATCTCACAAACAGTAAAACCTACAAGGTAGGTAGGTTGAAATGGAGAAAATATTCAAATTTTGGGGGCATATATTGTAATACATGGCTCAATTTGTCATTACAGTGGCTACAAAAATCTATGGAAAAAAAAAAGAAGTTGGTGAAATATGAAACAGTATTGAAAGTTGAAATCTTTCGAAAAAAATTTATTAAAATTGTTTTTTCGTTAACCAGCTGTCACCCCCTACGAACGACAACTCTCGAGAGTCAAAACTTGTGCAAGCTCAGGACTAACGAGGTCTTACCTTTCAACGTGTGATTCCTAACACGGATTGGATGATAGGAAGTGAAAATCGATCGTCCGGTCTTGCGGTTTGAACCGCAAGTTTTTCTGCCTTTTTTTATATTATTCAAAATGAAGGCGGTAGAGCCCAAAAACGAAATTTGACAATTCCAGGTTTTGGCGAATATTTCAAAAACAACCACTGATATTCTGATATTTAAGGTTGATAACATTGTAATTATGGGAGTATATCTCCCATAATATCTTTTCAATATAATTTTCATTCCTCTATTTTGTAGCTTTTGTAGTTGTGTCTGTTTGTTCAAGTGGAAAGAGTGGTTGTATAATTGTTTCATAAACTAATGTCTTTATTTGATGACAGATGCCTTGAAATTCTAGAGTAAAAATACAATTTTGAAAATTTCTTGTGTATGTATTGAAAATGTTTTTCATATGTGGGATTGCAGTCCAGTTGGGATTATACAGTATTATTCACTTTTACATTTTCTTCATTAATAGAAGTATTTATCTGGTTTATATTGATTTTTTTATATTTGTATTTTGAAGTGGGGATCATGGCAGTAGTTTTAGTCACAATCAGTTTCAATTTGTTAATTTTAATGTTTTTGTCAACTTTTTGCAATATCACATTCATCTATCTCTCTATCTATCATTTTCTGTACAGCAGCGTCTAGGCTTATATCACTACAAGCTAATAGAGTATCGTCTGCAAATAAGTTGATAAATTCACAATCAACATGTATATTAATATAATTTGAATATAAAATGAAAAAGGGGCCTAAAACATTTCCATGGGGTACTCCTTTATAGTTAAAGATTTCATTTGAAATTGAGCCATTGATTCCTACTCGTTGTTTTGAGCCTTCAATATAGTTCGAAAACCATTCACATACTAATATTCTATTCCACAATGATACTTGCATTACCGACGATGTACTTGATTATGAAATTGGAATTGAAAAATATAACATTGTAAGTTGTGATTCTTCTAGCACACACGGAGGGAGTAGTGATTTATGTTCATGATCACTACTCTTTTAAAATCAGAAATCGAATTTCAGTTGATTAAGTATGTTGAATCTTGATTATTACGAATAACATTTGGAGAACTTTGAAACCTAATCATAATTCTATTAATTACATTGTATTCAATTTTCAACACAAAACCATTATTGCAAAATCGAATCTATATATGACATTTAAATAATATTTTCATACAAAGTATTTCTGACAGAGCTACTATTCCTGCATCTCCTTCATGCTCTCACATAGCTTCAGCAGTCATTAAGTGCTCGATTACAGGATTTAATCACTCACAACGCTTGAAATAAAAGATATTTGAAATCATCTTGATAGTAAATCCTTCTGTCAAGTATGATGAAAGTCATAGGTCATGTTTTTGTAAATTTTGTTAACACATCACTGCCGAAAGTCCAATTTCCACAAGACTCAAAATCTAATACTATTGTCTCGGTACCAAAAAATCAGTAATACTATTGAAGCTAACACCTTTTTATGAATACCTTGATATCATTAGAAAAGGTATTTTAGGTTGATTTTTATAATTAGGTTTGTGATTACCTTGAAATTAGGCTTTTAATGGAATACCACTCGGCTCATATCCGACTCTTCGTGAAACGGCTCTACAACTAACATTAACTGAATGGAAGTTGACAATGGATAATAATAATTATGTAGTAACAGTTTTCCTTGATTTCAAAAGGGCTTTCAAATCCATTGATATTTCAATGTTCCTAATGAAGCTATGGTATAAAAGGATATGTATGTTCAGTAGCAATTTGTTGAGTAGGTCTCAATGTACAAAAGTGAACGACTTTTTATCGCCTCTCCCAAGGTACAAAAAAGTGTCTAGAGACCCCTTTTGTTTTTTTTATATTTGATATAGTAAATATGGAATATTTTGAATTAATAACTTTGCTAATGATTCAATCGCTGCTGTAAGCGATATCATCATCTTCCTGAAACATTATTATTAATGAAAGTATTAACTGTATATACTGAATATACGTGTATGTATGTATGTATGTATATATTACTGTATTGTATTGGTATTATTCACTCTATTATACTAAATTGCGACACCTAATTTGCACAGCTTATAATTGATTTTAAGATCCTTTCTGAAATATTTATGGATGGAACTTTTATGAATGAGACCTTAGATCTATTCGGACAAAGAAAGTTCTGTCTACCTAATTTGGGATCCCTGAAGAAACCTGCCAAAAATATATATGTTGCATATTATAATCACAGAGTTTGTCAATATTTCAATGGATTTTGTCGAATTTTCTATTCAAGTGTTGTTGTATTGTGAATTCCTTTATCAATCTATGTGATGTTCCAGATGTGAAAGTAACTGAAATATTTGTTGCAGCATTCGCAGAAGTCATCAAGGAATTGTGGTCAGAAGATTCATCTGATAGAGTGGTGAACACAGTCTCCCTGAAGAGTCAGATTCAAAGATTTGCCCCTCGTTTCATGGGTTACGCCCAGCAAGATGCCCAGGAGTTCCTTCGGTATCTTCTGGAAGGTTTACACGAGGACGTTAATAGAATTACCGAAAAGCCTAAACCGATCATAACGGAGATAGATGAAAAATTGAGGTGAGTTTGAATAAAATAAAACTTTTGCATATAGTCACTACCTAGGATTTATACAAGTGTAACAATATCATATGAATGATTTATTTCTAAGCCAACTCAAAATAATTTGTTTTTTTTCCAAAGAAGGTTTGCGGATTCATGTTTTACTCTTTATTTAATTTCATATTTTTCAAATAAAATTATTTGCATTTGGTATTTTTACCATCTGATTGATTTCTCTACTCTTCAAATTTATTGATAATTTATTGCTGATTAAATTGCAGTAGCCTGAATTTTTTACTATATTATTATAGTAGGGAACAGAACAATCCACCTACAACTAGTTAAATTCTTGTGAGATATAAACTAGCAGATAACTGATGACCTATAGGTCTCAAAATCGAATTTTTAAAATGTTCTATCATCATACAGTGATCTTACCCAATATATACTTTTACGCTGACGACACTACATTATTTCTAAGTCTTGAAGAACACCAACACAGAGATCGGAAACCAAAGTAGAAAACTAGTTTACATCAAATGATTCAGTTACTGGTGAAACAAAAAACCTGTTAAGTGATATTCACTTTGAGAAATTCTGTTTGACATTAGTTATCTGTAGAAACTGGTACTCCTTGACCCTTATTTAAACTGGGATCATATCAAATCCTTATGTAGAAAATTAGGAGTGGTATCTTTGTTCTTTGGAATCCATCTGGTAAAGTTTCTGTAAATCCCAAAATCTTGGCATTGTCTCTTAGAATGATTAACATATTTCAAAATACACAGCTTGTGAATCAACCCACAACCACATGACAAGCCAATCACCCAGAATAGCCACAAATACTTAAGTGTGAAGATAAAATCAAATCAAAATATACTTTATTGTCAAAAAAGTATAGTTTTGTTGACAAAGTAAAAGATACATAGTGTAGAAATAAAATATAGACAGAAGTACACAGTAATAAATTGAATTTTCCAATTCTTTGTCTTTTAGCGACAACGAAAAAGCACAAGAGTCCTGGCTGAGATATTTGAGGATGGATAACTCTAAGATCGTAGACAACTTTGTTGGTCAATTAAAATCCACGTTGAGGTGCACACACTGTGGACACTCATCAGTAACGTTCGATCCTTTCTGGGATCTGTCTCTTCCCATACCACAGAGAACTGGCCAACTGAGATTGTCGCAATGCTTAGATTCCTTCACAAGAGAGGAAACTCTGGATGGAGATGAAAAACCGGTAAATCAAAGAAGATGGTATAATATATTCGAAAATATTTCAAATATGATTTTTTCAGACGTGTTCCAGGTGCAAGGAGAGGAGAAAATGCACAAAGTCCCTGTCAATCCATAAGTTTCCCCGTATTTTAGTCATTCGTATCCTTTTTTAAAACAAATATTTATGATATTTGTAAATGACAATTTTTGGATATTGTGAATGTAAATTCAAGTGCATAATGAATATAAATTTGGAGAAGAGTCAGTTGAAAAGAAAATAGAATGAAAGGGGAATTTTTTAATTTACTTTACGAAAGTACTTTACAGGTACTTTACGAAAATCCATTAGACGTTCTGATAGCAGTACCTGTAAGAAAGTGGTGATTTACGTTGAAGTTGTAAATTGCCATAGATTATATTCATTCTGAAAAAACCTCAAAAAGTGTATTTATTCCACAAGGACGCATTTTTCCAATTGTTGATGTTCTTTAAAAGTGTATCCCGAAGTGTGTTGAGTTGAATTCTGAACAGCTCTCATTTATCCTGCCCATGTAACCGCTGGAATAAAATGTCCTCTGTAGCTTTTCCGAGTTCCAATTCGATGATAGGTTCTGGTCACATCTAGTTCAATATTTGAAACTATGCTAAGTTTGGTGTCTGTTGGGGCAGCTGTCTTCAATAGAAACACCCCAATTCTTTCTTTCTCATGGTCATGGAGCATGCAGGGAAAGATCTGAATTCTTTATTACTACAGACACTTTAATGTTGGTAGATTCCCATTCATCCTTCTGTAATTGCTTGCAGGAAAAAGTTGTCTCTGTAGCTTTCTCGAGTTCCAACTTGATGATAGAGGTGGACATTAAGGCCTTGAATAGAAATACCCCAGATTCCTTCTTCCTCATAATCGAGGAGCCAGCAAAGAAAGATATTCAAATTTTCGATGGCTAGGTGCACCAGTGTATTTAATATTGTAAGGGACTCTCATTTATCCAGCCCCTGTACTAGTAGGAAGAAAGTTGTCTCTACAGCTATCTTGAGTTCTAACTCGATAATAGAGTTCTGGTCTCACATTGTTCAAAACCATGTCAAGTTCATTGAGTATTAGGGCAATTTCTTTGAAAATAAACGCCCCAGTTCCTGCTTTCTCATGGTGCTGAACATCTATAGAAAGAGATCCAAATTGTAGATGACTTCGGGCTCTATCCACAAGTGGACACAAGTATGAGTGATGAATGACAATTTAGAATGCAAATGTCTATGGATATTCACTTTGAATTGGTAAGCTTCTCCTGAGTCCATTTCACTATAAAAAAAGTAGAGTATGATCAGGACACAAATATTTTTGTAGCAATCCCAAGTGTTCAAATGACCAGATCTATCGGAGTTTGTTCTGGTACTTACTTTTGCTGAGGTGCTCTTGTGAGGTAACCTCAGCAAAACTATGTAGTTGTATTAATGTAATTATATCCTTAACAAAAAAATCATAGATTTAAAAAGATTCTCTCCAACGGAAAGATTCAGAGGCAAATTAAATGTTGCCATCGACTTTCCTCTAGAAGGATTAGATATGAGCAACTATGCAGCAGATAATGTGGCTCCCTTTCGATATAATCTATATGCACTTTCGAATCATAGTGGAACTACTTACAGTGGGCATTACACAGCATACTGCAGACACCCCTACACTGGCACGTGGCATGAATACAACGATTCACGGTGAGTCATGTATAAAACACATACGATTGGATTTAAATCTAGAGTAACAGATAATATCAAAATAATAACTCACTATTTGTCAGACAATTTTTTTTTTGTGGAGGAGTTAATGTTACTTAATGGTTCTGCTCAAATTTACTAAAGGACAAAAAAGGTCACCCCAAAAAGTTACTGCGTAATTGAAACCTTTGAAGAGTCCAATTAGTCATTAACATGTAATGGAAAATTTTGCCTTAATGATTGAAAAAATAAACTTTTTAATACTTAGCTTTTTTAATATGGCTGACGATTCGAAAAATTGTCCTTTTTCTTTAAAGTTAATTGTGAATGTAACGATATTCAATAATCTTCTTTTTTTTTGAAGTGCCTTGAGATGTTAAAGACCACAATAAAATCCCTTATAAGGTTCAAGAAATAGAAAACCAAAAACACTTATATGGATATGTTTCTTTGACATAATAGTTATTCAGTCTTGCAACGGAATGGAGAACCGTTCTTCTGCATATTTCCTGACAGATTTGAATCAAGGCATTGATATAGAATGAGAGGGTCATCCAACTTCCAAGTATTCTTTTTAGATTATTTGAAAACTGGTATTATGTATGCAACATGATTGATATGTAAAACTTAAAAATGGATTTATTGAAGAATCACTATCAAAACATTGAAATATGATATCATTGGCACATTTTTGTTTCTATTTTTTTTTTCTTTTCATTTGTTCTTTTCAGCATCAACAACTACTGCCATGTAACAGCAGAATCAATCTATCGAAATTTCATGAGATAATTTTAAATAATTCATAATGTATGGTAATACATTCAAATAAAATTAGCACTTAAAAAGTACCTACAACCTACTTATCCAGAGTTGACACCTTATAGAAATTGACATGCAACTGAACAACTGAAAAATCCCACGAGGAACTAGGGAAAGGAGATCTATCATGGCAGAGACACATATTACCGTGGTATCTTGAATGTTCCGTTTTTGACATAGAGTGGGCTCAGAGTCTTTTCAGCAAGGATACATACGTTACACCTTAGGATATTCCGTCATTTAGAAGGACTTATTTCCATCTGGCAGGGGTATTCTAATGCTTCCTGCTGCAGGACGACCTCCAATCCAAGCTAAATGATTCTAATAAAAAAAAAAAGTTTTTGCTGTATCGCCCATTCTAGACTTAAATCCGATTGTTCAAACTGGCCTGTTGAATATTATTAATTGAATCTTTTTTCTTTGGTATCGGTCTTTTTGGATATATTTGTTTTTCTTATTTCAGCGTGTCACCAATCTCACCAAAATCGCTCGTGAGTGGAGAAGCTTATGTGCTCTTTTATGAACAGGACGGAACCAAGTCGCACCTTTGAAATGGTAGAGATTCCACTATTGCCAATTGGATTTTTTTAATTTTCCAAATTTATATACACACAGACACCTTATTATTTGTGTAAATTTTATGTATTATCTTTTTATTAATATAATTCCTAACATTTGTTCAGTGACGTTAGTTATATTATACAGGACTCTTCTACAAGTCCTTGCCAGTTAACAGTCTTGTACAATTTTTGTTGTTTCTTTTGTAATTTTTATTCAAATGTTTATTGTTGTTCATACAGTGTGTGATTTTATGAGGCGAAGAATAGGAATTGTACTTATATATATATATATTTTTTGTTCATATCATATCTAGTCCATGTTTTCATAGCGCAATATTTGCACAAGGCAAATAAAAAAAATCATATTAGTATTTGTCTTGTTCAGATGTGCAATTTTAAGATTGTTTAGAATTCATACAAATACACTTATTTATTACCAAACTGTTGATATTTTACAAAGAATATTATTGTTGTTTTGGATTTAGCGACAAATATTAAATGCTCATTTAAAAAAAGGCATCATTGTAAATAGGAATTTATTTATTTATTTATATATTTATTTTGTCTCCTACCTCAAATTGAATAAAGCTTCTATAGTGAATTGAGTAGAAATTTATACAACTGTTACCAAAATCTAGACAAATCAAGCACTTGACAAAAACTTATAACGAACAAAATATGTAATATACTTTATAATAAGCTTTATATTATGAAAAAATTGTTCAAAGCACTAACTTGAAATAAATTGTTTGCAGAAAGTACTTTCATTCATTTCAAAACACTTGTATAACAAATTTCAAATTTGAATTTAGCTTTGAAATTCGCCAGACTTGACCGGACTTCGGTGCCATATCCACTGTCATGCTTGGAATGACTTGCGGATACCTTAGCCGTTCCTTGATCCTCGATATTCTCATGAAGACTTCTGAGGGTTGCTATCCAGAAAACGATTAGTTGGAGATGAAAACGATAGCCTGCTTTGTGTTTAGGTGATGTGGTTGATAAAAACATTCGAATAATTCTGTGCACTATTGATCTTTCCCAAAATATCAGAATTTAAATATGTATTCTTTCAAAGAACTAGAATATTTTGCATGTAAGTCTGGATTTCAAGAGAACGGCGTTCTAGTCAGAAGAATCTGCGTAATGTAGCAGAACGATCATCGTAATCCAATATCGGATCAGAAGTTTGAAAAGACAAACTAGGCGACATTATAGAATTTTTTTTTTTTTAATAGGCTCGAGTTCCCAAAAGTGCTATACATATAATAATCTTACATTTCCATTTCCTATAGAGGTAACAAAAATAATCACATAAACTGAAGGATGCTAACTGGTTGAATATGAACATTAGGAGTGTTACATGTTGCAGCTTTGTTTCACAAAATGATTATCAGTAAAATGCCGTCTTACATCAGAAAATTAATTACTTTCAGAACTGATGTGCATAATGTTAATGTGAGGTATAAAGGCCGAATAAGTCCGCCACCATTACACACAAAATTCTTTAGAAGGATTTTCAGCTACCAGATCTGTGCAATTAATAATGACATTCCTGAACCCATGAAACGAGATGACTTCAACCATTTTAACAGCAATTTCAAAGGATTCTTAATATCTTCAAACTATTAACGAGCCAACAGCTACATACCTATTAAAAATCTACGAAAAGTCATAGTAATTTGAGACAATTTTTTTTCTTTTTTGTTTATTCCTTTGCGTACTAGGCAACATTTTTTCTTTTTTTTAGATAGTGTGGAAGAGCAATCATCATGCAAATTGAACTTCGCCTTTACAGTCAAATTGTATCTGATAAATTTGCTTGAAAAATGTTTTTGAAGATAATAAAGACAACATTATTATTATATTTAACGCCTTAGTACGCACCAAAAAATAGAATTGATAGCAATGGCTGACTTAGTATCCCTTAAAATATATGTTTCCGATTCAAAATATGTGCACAAGTCTGAATCGTTTTCTGGCGCTCATATATTCAAAACGTATTCGTCTGGGAGTGACATACATCCATTCTGGCGTTGAAACGATGACGTCACATCAACTATGATTTAAAACGTGATGATTCTAGCGTGAGGTTGGTTTTTAGTTAGGGAAGCTATAGATTATGCTGTAGACGACCCCTCCCGATATAGAAGGCCCCGACACTCTGTCGAACGAGGCCCCTATGTCCCCCGTTAACAGATGAATAACATCTTCATCCATCTCACCCCAGCCAGGTAGGGGTACAACTAAAGGGCGACATTGATGTCCGAGGACTTTAATGTCGTCAACAAAGATCAGATTTGACCCATTCGTCCCTCTGACGAATCTCAGTCCAAAGGGTAAGGGAGCCACGCTTCAATCCTGAACAAAATTAAGATGAACGTCAGAACATCGAGTGAGGTTGGTTTTGAAACCGAATTTGAGGTTATGTTGAATCATCATAAATACGTTTTAAATTATAGTTGACGTGACGTCATCGTTTCAACGCCAGAATGAATGTATTTGAATCACAGACGTTTCCAACACATGAGCGCCATGAAACGCATCAAGATTCGTACCTTTTGATAGTCATTAACGAATACTAAAAGCTCAGCAATGACGGTTGCGAGTAGAACGAAATCAAATGCGATATCAATTATTATTAATAATAATAATTGCTCTGGGCACATGATTCACTTACCCCATGGTGTGGGGAGTGGTCATTGGCTGATAATGCTGGCGCGCCCTCTCGAATGTATTGGGGCTTCGGAGGATAGGGCCTGACCAGCGCACACTACGGTACAAAATAAATAATAATATTTTTATTTACTAGCAATAGAAAGAGTTTCCAATACGTCATATGCAATTTCAGATAGAATACAAAAAAAAAGAAAAACAATCAATTGGATGGAATATCCTGGATATGAGTGATAAACATCGAGAGAACCCAATAAAACCCTAAGGTTGTGCATGGGAATTCTTTACTGATTGTGTTACCAAATTAGACAAGAAGTTTTACTTTGAGAGTTTGATGCTGCCATGTTATTTTGCTGTTTAATATTAGTGTTGGAGACAGTTCTAATGTTCTATTGCTGTTTTGGTGCAAATAAAAGTACTATTAAATTCACGCCTTTTGTATCCGATGAGTGCAGATCCTCCTGACTTGCCTATATTAACTACAGGACACTTTTTGGCAGTAAAACCTTAATGTGCATTATCCGATCCGGATTTGATTCATTTAAAATTAAATCAACTAAATAGATGGCAGTTATTACAGCGCCGTTAAATGAATTTATGCGCGACGTTGGTCAGAGCAGCCAACTCAGAAAAAGTACATATCCGTTATAGCCCGTTGTGTTGAAGAACTTGGAAAAATTTTAGGAACTTTGGTTGGTAATCCTAGTTAGTGATCGTCAGTTGTATCTTCTTCTCAGTCTAACAATTACATAAAAGTTCTGTTTCAGGTTATTTGTTGTATTGTGACTGACAGTTAGACCATATTCATTTGAAGTTGTTCAATTTTCTACTGGGTGTTTGAAATAGTTGGACGGCAAACCCGAATCAATCTATTGTGACAGATACTTGTGTTGTCTATTCTTTGGCGTTCCGGCATCACTGGTACTGTACTTACATTTTTTTTTTTAATTCTGTGTTTACAAAAGTCTAAAATCCTTGGCTTTGACACCTATATTCGAATTTGAAAAGGCTGTTCTAAACGCAAGTCGCGAAACTGACCACGAGAAAATGAACATTATGAATGATGGAGATAAAAAAGTACACCTCATTGCACAGGAATTGAAATTAGCAAAAATTTTAGCTGGAAATGACTTGAAGGCGAGAGAA
Organism: Leptinotarsa undecemlineata; assembly: GCA_015342065.1. Classification (NCBI taxonomy): domain Eukaryota; kingdom Metazoa; phylum Arthropoda; class Insecta; order Coleoptera; family Chrysomelidae; genus Leptinotarsa; species Leptinotarsa undecemlineata. Next base: position 15,629 of record WOGP01001881.1, read on the forward strand.
AAGGCCCTAAAAAGTCTCGGAAAATGGTTCGAAAATCGGTCAAAAACAATGCGTTAGTATAACCCTACTTTTAGTTTTCTAAATTTTTATTATTTTTTCTATTTCAGCATTTACAAATGAAGATTTGCAGAGAATTTGGAAGGGTTTGTTTTATTGTATGTGGATGTCTGATAAACCGTTAGTACAGGTAAATTAATGTTTGTTTCACATGAATACCTATGCTAAATTTTACATTCCCAACTTACAGGAGGATTGTGCTAACAAAATTGCAAAACTAGTTCATATGCCAACGCTGGATACATCATTACTATTTTTCAGAGCCGGAATAACAATATTAGCAAATGAATGGTTTGGAATAGATCAACTGCGCATGGATAAGTTTCTGATGGTAAGCTTGTGAAAAAATTACATGATTAATAATTAACTACTTTCCTCAAGTTTACTATTGCTCAATTGTAAGTGCATATACATTTGTTTACTTGCTCTATAAGGTTTTTGTTAACCTGAAATGGATTTTTAATAAATTCATACCATGGTGAAATCACGTAAACCATTTTCTATGTGAAATATTTTGACTTAACCACTTGATCTATGATACTCGCAATTTTTCGTAGAATAAACACATCCAGCATACTTTAACAGTCTGTCTACAGAGGCACTAAGTGTACACCCATGTTTAACATATGGAAACGATTTTTGAGAGCAATTATTGGTTGTAAATTAACAAGTATCAGGAATATCATTTCCAGAGTTATATAATAATATTTTATCAAAACTGTTACCATAACATATCCACACATAACCAGACTTATGTGTGAGTTTGTCTGTTATGTCTCGTAGTATGAAATGTGTTTATTTACATATATATATTTTTTCATTTGTATATTTTTTATTTCTATTTTCTTTATTTTTTTGTAATTTTTATTATACATTGACATGTTCTACACCCGCAAGGGTCTTTGTATCAAAGAACTAATAAAGATATTCTATCTATCTATATTCAGCTTCTACTTTTCATGTTCTATAAATATGTATATTTGTTATAGCTTGTAAGGAGACTTTTGAGAGAAACTCTGATCACATTAAGAATTCATAAGTTGAATAGCGAGAACATAAAAAAGTTCAATGAAGTCTTATCTGATACAATTCTGAGTCCAGATGCCATTCCACCTTTGGGATTATTTATGCATTATGTTGAAATTTTCTTGGAAGAACTTGCAAAGGTACAGTCAGTATGAATAAACACTATTATCACATATCTAATATATTTCTCAAACATTTCAGGTGACACAAGGAAAAATACAACCTGATAACACAGTTCAGTTATTACAACCTTTTATTAAAATTATGGTTTGTTCTGATGACAGTAGGAAGAAAGGGCATATAAGGAAATTCATTTTCACATATCTTATTCGACAGTCAAATTTGGGTTTAGAATATCAAGCCAAGTATAATGCATGGAAACAGGTATTATATTGTTGAATAATCTTCATTTTCAGTAGTATTTAATATTCTATTTTCAGCTAGGGTTTCCTGGAAGTATAGATTCAATGCAAAAAATAAAACAAGGGAAAGACGAGAAAATGTCATCTGATGAAGAAGAGATTTCTTCTCATGAAAAACCATTGGATCCCAGGGCTGGGAGAGTAGATGTTGAAATCCCACAAATCAAATTCAGTGCTAAAGGAGTTGCCGCTGCCCTATTGGAATATAGGTTTCACAAAAAGTCCTCACCAAAATCGAGAAAAATTGTCACATCTCTAGCTGAACAGTAAGTTGGAAATATTTACATAAAACAATACTTTTCCACATGCTTAAGTATCCAATACATATAACAGAACTTTGAACTCTATGAGAATCATAGTATTTACCGTTGATAATTTGAACCACCATTTTCAGTGGTGTAGAAATCAGATCCACTTTTCCAAAACACATTGCCCTGCATTGCTGAAGTACATAATTTCGAGTTGCTATGGGTTACGAAAATGTTAATATATTTTCTATACAACTTGGACCACACTTCAATAATTTCTTTAAAATGTTATAATTAGATCTATACCTTATATTTCCAGTGAGTTTTTCCATGTCTAAAAAACTTTAGAAGCTCAAAAAACTTTCATGTCTGACAACTTCATAAGTAAAGTTCTTTTGGGAAAATGCAAAGAATTTTTTCAAAATTACTAATTTTGTAAATGTTATTTCTGAGTAAATAAATGGTTATGTTTTTTACAATTTTTTTGATATCAGTAATCTCAGTAATGTACTGTTACTTCACCATCGATTGAATTACATGCCACTAAAAGTTAACC
>WOGP01001882.1:0-17937 GCA_015342065.1 Leptinotarsa undecemlineata
GCGCGTCGAGTGCAAAAATATTAGTTTGGTGTTTGGGTAATTGATCAAAGAAGTTATTCAACTTTCACACCAAAGGTTCCAATCCCATAGTTAAACCTGAGGTAACTGAAGATTTGGAACTAGAAAGAAAAAACAAAAAAACGTGAAAATGAGTCAAACAAAAAAGGGGTTTTAGGTTTAGGAGAAGGAAAGAAAAGAAAGACCAAAAAGGATATGGCCAGCCGAAATCAGAACATATTTGAAATGAAGAAGATTCAGAAGTAGAAAGAATAGAACTAAAGACATGAAAAAAGTGATAATATTGTTACGCATATCCAAGTCATCGTATGGTACTGGCCAAATTAGAAACTTGCAAAATAACAAGAAAAGACAAAAGACTTGCAAGCAATAGAGAGGACATTGTGAGGCATATCGAAGGCATGGGCTTCATAGGCCTACCGTTCTGGAAGATCAAAAAGGATATGGCTGCATGGAATGAGAAAAGACATAAAATAAACAACCGAAGGTTACTTACCAGCTCACCATGCACCCTACAAATAATCTTATGAAATCCCGTATTCACCGTACCGAGCTGTCTTTTGCCAACAGGAACTTTTATACATTCAGGTTGTATCGCTGCTGAGAACCCTGGTGGTTGGTATTCACGAGGAGTAACTGTAAGGAAGAAATGCTAACTCTAGAAAGTTACTAGTTATACTAATACTTACCAGGGTGATATGTGAATTCTATTGTAAGTCGTATGTTCTCCAGTTTCTCGTTCTTCCCCAAATCCCGAATAGCCTGCAATAAGTCTGTGGTTTCTTTTTGAACATGCACCAAAGTTCTTTTGTTTTCGGCATTCGGATCTCTGTTGTATTTCAACTTGAAATTGTAGGTTTCAGACACGTCACCTGCAGAGTTTCTCATGAATAAGAATATCTCTTTCAGCTGAAAAATAGCAAAATCCAGATACAGATCACCAAACGTGAAACAATCTTACGTAGTTGTTTTCTATAGCATCTTCGATACCGTTCAACCACGAAATGTACAAATTTATCAAATGATGTTTCGGTTTCTTTGGGTTTTTTAGAACAATGAAGGGAACTCCCTTGAAGTTCCTGGTCTTCAATTCGGATTCTTCCAGCTCCAATCTTTGGTAAATTATGTTCAGAATGCAGCATTTTACCATTTTTTGGGTATATCGCTTCGAAAGAGTGACTGAAGTAACACTCTTTGCGATGAGGCTACCGGTCTGAAACATATTTTCTGTGTATTATCAGGTATGTAGAACAATTTCACAAGAATAATTTTGAAAATCCAAAAATTTCAAACTAATACATTAATTGATCCATATACAGGGTGAGGCGACGTCAACATTTATTTATTTATTTACCAATATGGGGGTTACAAACAGATTAACAAACCCAATAGAATGTATTCAAAAAACACTTTATTGTGTGATTTTCACTTGACAGTTTACAAAACCGCGACACGTGTTTCGCTATATGATAGCTTCTTCAAGCGTCTTAATACCAACTATACATTCTACATTGTACTTTTACACTAATTTTAATCTTAATTACTATCATTACCTGGAGATTTCCATTTATTGGAATTCATTACAAATTTCTCTTATCTTAGGTATCCTTTGTTAAATCGAATTAATGAATATATACCTCATTCTTCTCATTCTCATTCAGGAAACTGCTTCTATGTTCTTATATTCGTTTGGCAAAAGTTCTCTCGGTTTGACCAATATAGATTTTAGGACAGGAGCCACAAGTCAACTTGAATACTCCTGATCTCTCCGACACTGAACTTTTGTCTTTATTGTTTTTATAAAATTAACTCAACTTGTTATTTGTTCTGTAGGCTACGTTCAATTCTTTATTTTTCAAAAAACGAGCGATGTTATTAGTAGGATCACAAAGATAAGTTAGTGTCACGTAATGTTTACTCTCGTTCTTTGGAACCGGATAGACCTGGTTCAAGGCTTGTTTGTATAGTTTTTTAGACAGAATTGAGTCAATCATATCTGTCTTGTAACTGTTGTTAATCGCAACTTGTTTAATGAAATTCAGTTCTTTTTGGAAATTGACATCTGAAAGTGGAATATTCAATAATCCGGGAGAACTTTTACCAAACGAATACAAGAACACAGAAGCAGTTACCTGAATGGGAAGAGGAACTCTACATATTCAAACCATCTTATGAATGAAGGACATTATTTCAATCACGACTATGAATTATTACATTTTGAAGCAAAAGGCCCAAAACTCAATCATTCAAAACAAGTATTCATAATCATTCAGCACTTCTGTGATAAGTGGTATGAAGAGTATCTCAGTCAGCTTCAAACACGAAGTAAATGGCGTACTTCAAGCAGCAGACAATTGAAACTCGGCGATATGGTTATTATCAAGGAAGATAATCTTCACCTCTCAAGTGGCAAATAGGTCGTGTAATTGGTAACCATCCTGGCAGAGACAATGTAGTGAGAGTGGCAACAGTGCGCACAAATAACGGACAATTTAAAAGCAGTGTAAATTAACTTTGTATTTTACCCATTGACATGAGATAACCTCAGTTGTGCTATTAGTTTCATGAGCTGAACTTTCCTTATTTGTTTCATGTGTGTCAAGTGGGTTGAAAGGCGGACCTTCCAACAGGAGGCGGTATGTTAAGACTCTGTCCTAACGGTATCCATTTATTTTTTTTTGCAAGTTTGGGCAGGCCACGGAATAGCAAACCCGCCTATGAGCCCTTCGTGACAGCGTGGAGTGGTGTGTGCAAGTGAAGAGCGAGCGCCAGTACGAGACAGTTCCAAGGCAAAACAAAATCGATGTATACCAAAAAATTATTTTGTTTTTATGGCAGTTTGAGCATTATATTTTGTGCGATTCATTTTAGTCACATTTAGTAGAATAAACACGTTACAAGTAATTGTGTTTAAAATCCAGGGAAACAACCCAAACTTATGTCACTCAAATGATCCATTACCCGATACGGCAAATTGTGTTCTATCAAAAAAGCATACACGTTCAATTCTGCCTTTTTAATTTCTTCTTCCAAGGAAGATTTCTTGAAGAATTGTTGCACCTGAAATAACATTGTGATATAACATTCGAGCTCGTGAAAAAATAAACTTTATGTTACAATCTATTTCGTTTATTAAACTTACCGAAGACTGCCCACTGAATCCAATAATATTTTTTAGATGTTTACTAGTAGCGGCATGATCTTTAAAAGCAGACAGCCGGGTTGCCAATTTGCAGTTATAAGCTTTACAAAAAGCCACGTCTGGATCATCTTTATCTTTGGATTTGGAAATCAACGATGAAAGTAAAGGATCTTGCTCCCACTCCACTCTATACGCTCTTTCATATTTTCGCTTCCTCATCACCAATACGAACTATCGCCCACGAAAAATCACAAACAAGATATATATGACTGAGACTGATTCAACAGTCAAATTCAACATCAACACATCAACCATAAACTCGAGTTTATGAATACTTGTTTTATGAATATGATAGAACTGGCCGATACTTGATGAAAATCCATGATAATGTATTCAAAAAACACTTTATTGTGTGATTTTCACTTAACAGTTTACAAAACCGCGACACGTGTTTCGCTATACATAGCTTCTTCCAGCATCTTGATACTCAATTATTATTATTAAAATGCTGGAAGAAACTATTGTATAGCGAAACACGTGTCGCGGTTTTGTAAACTGTCAAGTAAAAATCACACAATAAAGTGTTTTTTGAATACAAGAACATATTTCTTTATTTTATGTTGATTGTTCTAATCCTGGCTTACGTACCAAATTTCAGCTTTCTGTAACTTTAGGAAATACATTAAGTATTTTCTTGCTGAACTTTATTGAAAGAAATGTTATTAAAACAAATGGCTCCATGAATAAATATTCGGCTAGGCACTATTCAGGAAAGAATTTGATAAATTACCTCTTCCACGCAGAAATCCTGGATACGCTGTTGAATTGAATTAAGTAGTTATAATCTAACAATTCTGACATTTCAGTTCAATTAAATTTCAAACGCCATCATGAATCAAGCTTTTATTTGCCCTATGAAGAAGAGAATAATTTAAATTATTTCAAACCCTTCAATTTATTATATCACATAAGTTATATGATTTGAAAGTTTGTCGCGACAAAAAACAATATTTTTCTCAGAAATAAAGTTACGAATTGAATTCTTATTTATATGCCCAGCTACATCTTGCGACGAGCTGTTATAATAATAATAAATTGATAGATTTGAACATTAGACCATGGAAATATATGCTTGTTTTTGAAAACCCACATCATGGGAGTGTATTAAAGAAATAATCCGCCGTCTTAGGTCAATCGCCATATTGCGCATAAATCAAGCTGAATTTGTGGCTCATTCGCATGCACATTCGACTTGAGAAAACCACACAAGAAAATTCTAATGGGGCCAAATCATACGATCTCAGTGGCCAGTTCACGTCACCTTCACGTGAGATGATCATGCCCTGATATCGCTCGTGCAGAATATCCAATGTGGCCTATAGCGTCGTCCTGTCGAAACCACATGTCGTTGGTGTGCAGATCGTCCAATTCAGGCCAAAACAAGTTAATAATCATCGACCTATAGTGCTTGCTGATGATAGTGATGGCCTGGCCAACGTCGTTCTCAAAGAATGGACCGATGACGGCTTTAACCCAAAATCCATACCAAACAGAGATTTTTTTAATACATTGGGCCTTCTTGGATCTCATGTTTATCGGTGTCCTCCCAAATTCGGCAATTCACGTACCCTTCCATTCAGAAATGGACCTCATCGCTGAAGATGATTTTTGGATGAAAATTAGGGTCACTGCTCCAGAGCACGTTCAGTTCCAGGGTCAGTACGGGTGCACGCCCAAGTCAAGTTGTGGTCTGCGAATGGTTGAGTTCTTATGAGCCAAACGAAATCGACTGCTTCGGAATCTCCTGCACACTCTCACAAACAACGGTGATGTTTCCATTGCATTTCGTCGACGTACGGGTGTTGATCAGTGGACTCAAATGTATCCACCACATTGTGAATAGTCCTCTCGGTATGACATTTATGACGGCTGTAAAATGGGCGAATTACGCGGTACGTTGCCCGGACAGAACACCCATCTTTCCGTCATGGTGATTTGGCAAAACAGACTAAATAAATAACAACTGACAGATATAGCTCCAACAAGATGGCCGATATCAATTGTCAAGGTTCGAGAAAGTCCCTGTTGGAAGACCATATACTTCTGAAATACGCCACAATTCGTTTAATCAAATAAGCTAAGCCAGTCAAACACTCAATGTAAAAATGTTTATAGGAGACAGACATATCTACACTTTTTTTAATTTTCTTATCGAGGTTGTTGTGATGTTTGGGTCTCCAATTAGAAGGTCCATTCATCGGGTCTCAGGCTCTATGAATTCTTTACACATTCTCATATACGCACTTTAATATAAACTCAAAAGTATTGAAAGTATTACATTTAAATTAAATTTTTCAAAATTGCTTTCATTTTGTTTTCATTCGTCATTCAATGAATTTTTCCACTTGCACACGTATACTATACTATTTCTGATACAATATAAAGGAATAATGTTAACACTTTTTTGCAGATTTGTGCAGTAGTGAACACCTGCCTGAAGTGGAGATTATCAGTCTCTTGGAAGAAAAAATCCCGAAATACCGATTGAGAGCTGATACTTTGACCAGTTTTGGAGGTACGTATCAAAAAATCACCTTAGAGTGATTTATTGACGTTTTGTAATACACGAGATCCCTTCCTCATTTTTATGAAAGTTTCAATGACAGTATTAACGAAGTCAATTCGAATGGCATAAAAACTAAATAGTTATCGAACGTCGGCAGTTTCTTTGTTTGACATGGCCAGCGTGGTAAATTCATATTGTGCCTAATCATTATTTTTATGTGGGAGGTTTTATATGGTTATAAATAGTAAACTTATCAGACCTGGTGGTACATTAGTCTTTTATTTAGCTGTACGGATTGATTTCGTATAGATTATAACAACAAATGTTATATCTTTCACTTCATAAATACATACCTTCAGAGACATCTACGCAATTAAAAATGATAATTTATATGTCCGTAAATGAATGTTGAAAGTTTTTCACCTTGTTCAATTCATCGCGTGCGTATTAGGTTAGTATCGCCTATGACACCAAATTTCTCCAATGGAGGATTCAGTGAGCTGGTGTCTCGTCAATACCGTAAGATTGCCGAAGATGGTGGTATAGCACTCGCAAAACCGCATTATATATCGTTGTTGTTGAATTCGACACTACGCATCGACTTTTTCCTCTATAGCTTCAGGAGTAAAGTGATCTTTGCCGCTTTAATATGGACTTTTCCTTGAATGGGTTCGGACTTGGCGACAAAGTCGTGGTCACCTCGTTCGTCATCGAAAATTATTATAATTTTTTTCTTTTCTTTTTTTCTTTTCATTTCACGTTTTACTGAAGTAAAACACTTTTTCAAGTAAACGCACCCCTTCCAATCACCAGAAATGCAATACTTTTCTTGATGCGCGTTTCACCACCCAAGTAGGCGAGAAGATTATAATATTTCTGGTGATCGAAAAAAGTGCCATTTTTTGGTTCATTCTATGGAACAGGTTCCAGTTCTACTTTTTATGATTTTTGTTGTTTTCTAACACACTACACCATGTACGAGGTCTGTTCAAAAATAAGATGAGTTTTTATTTTTCTCAATGAAAATTAATTTATTCATCAATTTCTATTTTGTCCCCTTCAAAGTTGTCCCCCTCAGATATAATACACTTGTGCCATCGTTTTTTCCAATCCTCGAAACAGTTCTGATAAGTATTCTCCTCAATTGTCGCAAAACGTGTTCTTTCATGGGTCTCTTGAATCTTGGGAACAGGAAAAAGTCATAGGGGCCAAATCTGATTAATACGGTGGCTGAGATATGATTACGATGTTGTTTTGGGTCAAAAAAACTACGAACAAGCAATGACGAATGATCAGGTGCATTATCGTGCAAAACCATGAGGACGTTTCCGTTCATTTTACTTCTTGCAATCGTCTCATAACTTATTGACCATACGACCATGTTGCACTACGATACGGTAATCGAAGAAAATAGTGAGCAAAACCTTGATATTTGATCGAACCTGGCGTGCTTTTTCTGGTTTTTTGCTCTCCTGCGTCCTTTTATGGGATGCTATGTTCTGTTCAAAATCAGGATGTCATAATCATATATCCCTTGATTCGTAACAAGTTATGACCCTTTTGAGCAATTCTGGATCGTAGTTGACGTCAATTAACAATTTCTGAGGGATACTCATGCGACAAGTTTTTTTTTTTTAGTGAAAATTCAGCAATTTTGGGACCAAACTTTGCTGCTACACTCTTCATGCCCAAAATTCACGAAAAAATTACATGGCACGAGCCAACGGATGCCGACATCCTCAGAAACTTCTCTAATAGTGATTCGACGATTTTCCATAACAATTTTCTTTACTTTCTCAACATTTTCATTCATTGTTGACGGATTGGGGCGTCCACTAGCAAACTAAATATACATGTAACAGACACCATTTTGGAAATTTCAAATGGAACACTCTATATATTATATCATTTTTGAATTCTGCCTCGAAATCCAAGTTACTTTTGTGAACCATGTTTCATACCTATCTCTCACCGTTTTTAAAATAATAATCATTTTGTTATTTTTTTGGCAAAAACATGGTATTTTTTTGTATTTAATATCACATGAATTAATTGATAAATCGAACTCAAATTCTGGCAACATTGAGATAAGGTATGGTGGTCATTATTTCAGAACGAAACTCAAACCTTATTTTATACAGAGTATCTGAAAAATACGATTCAATTTGTGTCTTTGAAAAACGCCCATAACTAATTTTTTTCAAATAGAACAGCTTGTGTATTATTCAATTTTCGAATTCAGCAAACCATTGTGAACAACTTTGATCAGCTATGTCATATACCTATATCTGACCGTTTATGAGATATGAACTATTTCTAAAAAATTTTAGAAATATTTCAGAATATTATAAAATCAGTCTGAAAAATTCAATACATATGGTGAATCTTTTTAATATATTGGGTGTTTCATTTGAAATTTCCAAGTTGATGTCTGTTACATGTAGATGTGGCAACAACGCAGCAATGAAAATATTTTCAAACGATAGGTCACAGCTGTCTACATCGGTAACCAAAATTTGAAACTCTCATCTTTTTTTGTTCTCTAGCTACGTCTAATAGACCATCGAATATGGAATACCCTGTATAGGTAGCCCGCAAAATTTGACATACACCTTATTTTTTGAACAAACCTTGTATAGGGAATAATTATATTGAATTGTTTTTTTGTGATTCCTAAATTTTTTGAATGTCATATCCGTTATTTTACTCAACATTTCTTTGTTATAGGTTACGGCAATCAAGATTGGTTTATATCGTCACCAGCACTTGAGGTTGATGAGGCTGACCTGAAATTAACACCGGATCAGATCCGAGAAACTTTGAACTATTTTCGTAAGTTTTTTTAAGTATGCTAAATAATAACTAAACCTATATTCAAAAAGATAATTTTACAATAATTTATTCACGATATGTTTATTATAAACGGTTTGTTCAACATAACGTATACAATATTAGAATTGCCGTTATTGCATCGACAAAAGACTGGATTCATAAATATCGAGGCTCACCAAAGCGTTTCATTGGATTCAACTGTCGTTGAGGGTTCAGCCTAGCACCACTGAAGAGAAGTATGGCGGATCAAAACAGCAATGTCCAGTGTAGGATCAAAAATGCTTCGTCTTTGAACTTTGGTTCCGTATAAAAAGAATGACAAAAAAGGACAAACTCTATAGTGAAAATACACTATAAAATTTGAAAAAGTACAACTGTGGTACAGATGTAAGTAATCTTAAAAGTTATCAGTGCCAACCTGGAACTAACCAAAATATCTAGTTGAGAACGAAGCAAAAAATACAAGAGGACGAAATTAAATCAAAGTATCGTTTACCTGGATCTATTATTTGAGGAACTTATTGTGAGTTGAATAAAAAATAAATAAACAGTTAACTAGCCAAAACTGTCTCTCATGGGAATTGCAATTTTACATATTATCTGGTCAATCAAATTACATGTCCTTTGATGTATGGTGCTATTATACACAATGTGTCCATACCATGTATTTTTGATAGCAAAAAAATCTGCGTTTCATTGATGAACTTACACGCGTATGGACTGGTTATTTCCATATTGTAAATTATCTTGCTGAATTGACTATGTAATGAATAAGTGCAAAAATGTATATACTCCAGTCAAATTATGTTTTTAGCGGAAAACTTTTTGGGTAATTTTGATTTTTTCCAATTTGTATGTTTTTTTTGGGGTGCTGAATCCGAATCTGATGTTTGCTAACAAAATTCTTCTACACATACCTTAATTAGATCATATACTTTTTCTATTTAATGAAAAGGAGCAAATGCGGACGGCAGCTCTTCGTCGGTTGGCACTATGGGTTCGTTTACAAACAAAAGTATATCATTGTACAGTAATTGACTGGTCAAAAAAATAGGAGGGGCGCCACTGCAACTTTAAAAATGTCAAAGAGTTCTTACTTGGAAAGTTGAGCAACTAAATAGTAGTTATACCCAAAACTATAAGAGACTTTACCAAATGACGTTATCAATTTGATGAGTGTTAATCAAGAAATAAATAAAACATAGTAGAACATACATTTAATATTAATAACTCTTCAATGATTCAGAGCCAAAGTTCCCAGAAATGAGACTTGTAATTCTAATAATAATAATCAATATTAGATACTTCGAGAGGTTGAGTGATAAGGTAGAAGATGTTTTAGGAAATTAATTTCCCAGCGAATAGTACTATGTGGTGGTTTACATATATTCGTTGAAAAACATATACTTTAACGTGAGTGTATCTAGATTGAATTTACATTAATAATTAAAAATTTAAATGGTAATAATGGTAATAAATAAATAAAACTTGTGCCTCTGGCGACGGCACTTTGAAAACTGAGTATGGAATCCTAGGCCAACCAGAACTGGAGTGATCAGTGGGGCGATACTACAATAGCTTTATTTTCTCTGAGTGCATCAAATGTCCATCGGGCTGAATCATGAGTATACACTTCGGGCAAGAGAGTCCTATTGGAACCATAATACCAAAAATATCCTTGAAATGTAGACGAGGAGTTAAATCAAAGCTTGGGAGATAACCAACCAAAACAGAAACCGTGACAATTCCCTGGATGAAAATTCTCCGTGTACAACAACCGTTCCGTGAAGGGTTTTATCTTGTAGTAAAAAGGCGTTGGCGTGGTACAAAGTATTCAAACACCAAATTGTCGTAATTGTTCAATATAGACCTCTATCAAAAGCCAGGACGTAGTGGTTGATAATAAGATGGGTAGAACTAAATATCCACTAGGGATTATTTAACAAATTCAGGATTCGTCAGCCGAACAAAACCAGAAACACCTGTAGGGCAGACACCTGTCGTTTTCGCGAAATCTACCATCCTAACTGATCAGAAAAATAATTCCCTTTCTTCTTCTTTTCGGAAGATAGGGTACTAGCGTTTTGATCTATCAATATTTGCATTTTCCATGCATAAAGGACCAATTTGAACAGAATAAAGTAATGGTATGTTTGGTTGTTTATGCTTAGACACCTCCTAAAGCTAAATTGGCTACAGTGACGCAAAATGAAACAGTTGACAGTGAAATATCATCAAACAGCTGACAATTAAAATTAAACAGAAAATTTCAACTCGAAGACACTCCTTGTGAAACTTATCCATACCCAAAACATTCGAGATTAGCGATGGGATTTTCATAAGGTTTCTATGGATGAGGTTAGACAACCCATTTTACATATCTATGTTTGTTATTTTCACGTTCGCTGAGAGTAGGTCACCACGGAGTGAAATCTATGTTGCTCTAAAACGTTTTTATTTATTTACCAAAATAAAGTAGCGAAAATTTACATGCTACAGTTAAAAAAAATATGTTTCCTGGTTCGGCAGTCTCATCCTAGTATGCATGAGGGTGTTTGAGAGCATCGATGATTCGTCGCAAGTAAATATTCTTCTGTAGAACTTTGAGAAATTTCAGTTTTCCCAAATTGAACAATCCAGAAGTTGTTTGCGAAAGCTACCTATGCTCTCAGGCAACTAAAGCGGAATGTGGATACAGACCATCTAAGAATGGCAACACAGATCACAGCCACAAAAAAAAATTCATAGTAAAAAAAAAGTAATTCGAATAACAACATCCAGTAAAAATGATGATCACTGTAAACCACTGTTAAAGAAACTAAGCATCCTGCCATTACCATGTTGCTTCATTATGGAGTGCCTTCATTATTTACTTACAAAAACACAACTTCTATAAATTTCTGGGCATCATTTAAAACTAATTCAACACAGCACTGTTTTTACTCCGTAGATGAGTATCTTGATCATGTAGTTACATGTGCATGTGAGTAGGCAATCCTCTTCCTCATTGGGATTACCATCCTGTTCTTTGGTTTTAACAGGTTCATACTTAATTTCATAAACTACACCCCACGATTTGATCTCTACAAACTTTATTTGAAAAATATATCTCATGTTTCGCTAACACAGTAGCGAAACACTGTTATCAACAGTGATTTGAATTCAAATCACTGTTGATAAAGCTTCTGTGTCGTGCTATATTCTTTAAATAAAGTTTGTGGAGATTAAATCGTGAGGTGTAGTTTATGAAATTACAATGGATCTTCATCAAGTAACGGCCGAACCAATCAGGAAAAAAAAAGGTTCATACTTCTTGTTTTCAATTATATGTAAACGAATCTATTTCACCATTTGGCAATTAGCAATTGGCAATTTAGCTCGTTATAGCTAATAAAGGACAATAAATCTGCTACCTGTCTGTATGAGACAAACAAAGATGACATACATAACAAAGATACATAGATAACAAAACAACTGTTGTTTATGTGGCTTGTGGAAATGGTATTGAACTATAATTTATATTTTGCCTTAATTGTTGACTTATAAAAATGAATTTCCTTTTTTAAAGTAAAATCTAGGTACGTATAAATTATTTCAACTTGATATAAGCGCTGTTGCCAATATGTGAATTAGAAACAAATCCCTTTAAAAATTAAAACCCAACATTTGAAACATCAATTTTAATACTTTTCGAAGTGAATTTGAAAAACTCATGAATTAAACTCAACTTTATTTTCTTCAAACTTGCATTTGCTGTAATAACCCAAATTGAGGAACATTCTCGATTGATGCGAATATATAATGGGCTTTTGTTTGTTTAAATGTGCCCAATGTTTACATTCGCAACATTGTAACCAATCTCCGGGGCTTGATGAATATGGACCACCACACACCAAACACAGAACATTCTCATTGGAAGACTCGGACGAATCATTTTCGGGTGTTTTCAGAGGTGTTTATTTATTTTTTAATTTTTTCTTGTATATTGTAGATGGGAACGATTTTTTTTGTGAATTACATTCAAGCTGGACTTTACGTTTGACGGTGTCCCTCACGGTGTCAGTCATAATAGCCGCAAAGATGCCTTCAAAATCCGAATAAAGAGGTGTTTTCTGGCGTTTAATCATATTCAAAAACGATTCGTAATGACGTCATTAATAATGAGACTCGCCAGAATGGAATGATTCAATTTGTGTCAGATGTCAAATTCAATAATAAACAAACTTCAACATATGGATCAACAAGTAGCAATTCTTCTTCATCTAGTCAACCAACAATATGAAGAAACTAATGAAATGATCAAAGTGTTACATGGTCTAATAAATGATAATACTCATATAAACAATACAGCAATAATTTCGAGTTTTCGTGAACATTTCAGAATACCACATTATGCTGAAGAATGGTTAGTAAGATACATAAATTATGAATTTTTCTCCCTGTTTCGAATGACTCGAGATTCATTCAACACTTTACTCAGAGATATAGAATGTAAAGAAATACTGAAAAATTGCTCCTCATGACCCTCTGGTGGCTTGGAAAGGGAGAGGTTTTAGCATCAGTAGCTGCATGAGAGGGTTGATTTTGGATTTGACACTAGGGTTTTTATATAATGTGATCTTCTGCTGAAGAACTAATTGTGATAGAGGTAAATTTCAGAGATAGTGGTGGATTTCCAGGTGTTATTGGTGCTATTGATGGTTGCAATATCAAGTTCAAAGCTCTATATCCACAACAAGATAGTTATATTGACTAAAAAATTGAACACTCAATCAAATTGCAGGGAATGGTAATAGCTAGTTAATTTTTCATAAATGTTATGGTAGGTTTTCCTGGTTCAGCTTATGATGCTAAAGTTTTTAGTAATTCAGAAATAGTCATTGATGTGGAACAACAAGGAAAATATAGAAAGTGGTTTGAATGCAAGAAAACGCAATTTCAACACAAAATTGATTCAAACAAGGATAGTAGTTGAACATACTTTTGGACTTTTCAAGTCAAGGCGAAGAATCCTCAACTATGTCAATGTGAATACTGTAAAGAAAACAGTTAAAATTATAACGGCATGTTGTATACTGCACAATTTTTCTTATATAAATGGAATGAATGTATTCCACTACCAGAAGATGATTGGTATAAGAATGCTGGTGACATAAATGTGTAAGCACAAAATGAACGAGAAACGATAGCTGCCTGATTACCAATGTAACTACTTTTTTGTTTATTTTTATAAATCGATGTGCCTTGAATAAAAACTATTCAATTCACTTATTTCTGTTATCTTCCCTTTTCGATTTAAAAGAAATGCACTTTACTTGAAAATAACATCTAATTCTTTCAATATGGTAACAAAAATGTAATACTCCAACATAGAGATTTAAATTAATAAGTCTTAATTTACTAAAAATTAAATGTTTTGTTCTAGGGTCAAATATCACAAAAAATAAATACACTAATTCTTTGAAAAGTATAAACCAGTCGGTACATGTTATTCCCATTGTCTGTTCATACCTTTGCTGATTCTGGATGGATCGATGAGTTCTTTAAACTGATTGGTTCTTACAGTCCTTTATTCTCTTATTATATTATCTACAGTGGTCAAAACAGATTTTTTGGGACGGACAGATTTCTTAATTGATTCAAATTTGTTTATTCTTGGTCTGTCAAATTGAGAAGTTGAAGGTCGATAGAGATATTCATCAGCGTATATTTTGCTTGGGTCCTCCGGAGTCTCTTTGTGAAGTGATGATGCTCTATTTGAGTCCAGCACAAATTCAGGGTTGGACTTGTGCTTGTCCCCAAGAATATCATCTAACTCATCAAAAAATTGAGGTTTTTCTTAAAACCTTCCCCAGTTTGTCTTGACTGATCTTTATATTTCATGTAAGAATGCTGCAAATTCATAAACTTCTGGCGGCACTTCTCTCTACCTGTAAGGCTCTCTCCAACAAAGAATCCCATTTCATTCATTCTATTGGCGATTTCTAGCCATAAGATATTTTTACTGGATTTTTTTGTCATTGAATGATCTTATCATTTAGCGATATCCTTAAAGATATAAAAGCATAACAAGCTTGAACATCTTCATCAGTAGGTTCTTTGCGGAGGTCCATATAATTTTTTAATTTTTGATGATTCTGATGACATTGAGGAGTCTATAATGTTAGGGGTTCGTTCGAGGGTTCATTTTCCAAATTATCATTTCCAATGTGTTTTTGAATTTGTTTTAAATAATTTGCGGCACATTCAGGATCTGAAAACATTCAAATGCAAAATCTCTCTGAAAAAAGAACAGTTTTCATTGCTATAAACTCTGGAAAGTGTTGAAATCGATATCCAAGAAATAATTTGCCAGCTTTATTTTGTACACCCTAACGAATTGTTTGATAAATAAATTTTCGAAAACAATCAAAATAAAGCAGAAAGTGTCAATTGACGTAACGTAACGTCAAATTCCGTTTCAAAACCAACCTCACCTAAGTTTTGAATCACCACGAATACGTTTCAAATCATAATCCATGTGACGTCATCGTTTCAACGCCAGAATGAATGTATTTGAATCACAGACGAATACGTTTTGAATACATGCGCGCCAGAAAACGCCTAAGATAGTAAGTAACACTGAAAATCTCGACCGCGAAAACCTTAACCAATTTCTAGCCGCATTTCGTCCTTTTTGGGTTTGGTCAGATCTGCTTTCTGGTTAATTTTATTTTCTAAGGCTTCTTCATCAAGAGGCCTATCTGTTACAGCTGATTCATTAAAATCGCTATCTCAAAACATCTCTCTTGAAAGGCCAAATAATTTGTATTTGGAGAAATGAGAAGAAATCAGCAAGAATGTTGGTAGTCGTAGAGGCCAAAGGAAATCATGTTCTCACAATTGAAGGCAAATCGTATATAGTCATCCATTTGCCAATATTGTTTTTCATCCCCCCCCACCAATCTGAAGGTTGAAGCACATTATTGGCTTCACTTGGTTATACAAAATAAGTTTTACAAAATGTTCCATAAAATCAAGAAACTCATTATCCTGCATCCATCCAGACTTATTTCCAGTTCCTTTACATCCAACTGATCCATCTTTAACAAAGTGGTTTTGAAAACGTAACCGTGAAAATACTAACATTGGAGGTACAGTATTTCCTACTGCAATAACCGCAACACACAATGTTAACTGAGAGTTTCGCGTTTCTAGATATAACTTTGGATGTTTTCTGAACAGTCGAAACACCTGTCTCGAGGCTCAAAATTATATATGTCTAAAATAGATGACAATTTATTAAAAAAAAATGCTCACATTGCTCTACGAAGACTTAAATTTGGATTTCGTCGCATGAAAGCAAGCCAGTCTTCTTCATTAAATACTCTGTTGTGAGGATTGTATCCAACCCGAGGCTGTTATTTTTCACGTAACGATTTAACATAGCGATATATAGAAACATGACACATACCATAATCTTTAGCCACTTTAGCCGCTAACAGATTGATCAGTATCTATCGCCTTCCTAGCTGCTTCTTCATAAATAACTTTTGGTGTTAACCCCTTTTCAGTTTTTCTTGGATTTGGCTTCACCATTTCTGATCGATCTAGAAAATAATTAAACTTTATTAGAAAAGAATATAACAGGTGTAATTGCGTTTTGATTTATTTCAAAAAATGGCGTCAGGATGACTGTGATTACAATCGACACCTGTTACAATTGACTTTAGTCTCCTCTACCAAATTTTAACCAAAATGGTGTACAATATGAGAAGAGCATAGAGAAGCATTCAAACCAATCATTTTCAAAAATGGTAAGTGGTAAGGAAGGCTGATGATTTCTCAAAACTACAAAAAAAAAATTAAAAACAGTTTCTAGTTGTATCTATCAATTGACTCAACGCAACAAACAGAAAGGTGTATGTTATCTAATGAAGTTCAAACAAAGTTTATTTGGTTATAATATTTTGCCACAGGCGTATATTCCACATTTCAATAACAGTTTGCATTAGTAGTAAAATAAATCATCACATCATCGCTAATTCGAATGCAAGTTTGAAATCAATAATCATATTTCAAAAACATTAGTGTTTGACAGGAAATATAAAATACATTCAATAATGGTGTGGTTTTCTCGGTTTTTCCGGATTCTTAAGTGTTACGGCATGTAAATATAACAACATTTTACTTAAGCAACAGCTGCAGATTATCCTCATGAAATTGTTTTTAAAGAAGTTTTAATGTACCAGTATTTCAACGAAAGGTACTTCGATCAATTCTGTTTGTTGGAAAAGATTGATAAATTCCTAATCTGAACAAGGCACGAATGTCAAAGCAATTCGATTGATAGCTACGTACCTACATAGTTGTGAAAGAAGGTAAATATGCGACAATGTTCATAACTTAAGGCATTCTACATGCACACACATACATTCAACGTAAATCATCAACATCACTTCAACATTTAACTAATTTAATTTGTATGCAGAAATTCTGTGACAATACGTTACCGCTGTCGAACTTCACTAATTTGGTGATACTTTGATACTTTTTCAGTCATATTTGAAAAATCGCATACAAAGTTCGTGTTTTCGATTTGTTTACCAAATAAATTCGAGTAAATAGATGCATATGAAAACTATAGCATGAAAGGGTCAATGCAGATTGATTTATTGAATCAAATACTCGTATTGCTAGGATAGTACATATTTATCAGATGATAATAATACACATCTACCCATTTTTTTTCAGGACTCACATTTATTGTTTTTTTCTTTTCATTCACATTGTACACTAACATGTTTGAGATCAACGATTCTTAGGCTTGATGTCATAAGGCATTTGTCTTACTTCGTCAAAACATTTCCAGTGTCACCTTTTGGAGTTGTTCAATTTTTCTTATCTCTTTGAATCTGTAACAAGAAACTGTTGTGATCGTCTTTAATCTAGGGATGTTCATCTTGGTTAAACAATGTTCAAAGGTTTTATTTCTCCTACAAGTGGATAATTAGCAACTGACAAAAAGGTTTTTTCTTGGAGAGTGCTACTTCTGTGAGTTCAGATGTGTTGTCTTTCAGAGTTTGCTGATTGGATATCTGAGAAGTGAGTTCATGAGAATCACTTTATATGATTACACTTTTTTTTTCTGGAGAGTGTTTTAACCTATTTGGGTATCGTCAGTATCGGGCAGGTGGTCCTCAATTGAAGACAAAATGTGAATAACCAAGAAAAGTATTTAATGAAAATAACTGCTTAAACACAAGCGAGACATAAGTGGAACCACCTATTGGTGTGACATCCAAGTCAACTTGACAAGTTTTTATGTCAGTGTTGGTGGTTTGACCAAATGTCTCCCGGTAGCTCTTAAATTGAAATCAATATGGAAGTTATCAGAAAT
>WOGP01001883.1:0-17937 GCA_015342065.1 Leptinotarsa undecemlineata
GACCCATTCACAAAGGAATCATTTATCAATGAGACAAGAACGTTCAAAACACAATCTGGCAGTGTCTCAAACATTTTGACAGACATTTCATCAATACCTGATGTTCTTTTATTTCTAATTTCTCGAATAACCTCTTTTGATTCATATAGGTCAATGGGGATTGAATCAAATGTTTGACCTATTTGAACACCCTTCAAATATTTAATTGGGTCGTTGCTCGAGACTGTATCAACAACATATTTTGTGGTTATTGAACAATAGTGGTTGTTTAATGTTGTGGGACTTATTGCTGTGTTAGTGGATTTTCCTTTAGATTACTTTCCTCTTAATTCATTAACTATATTCCACCCTCCTTTCATTTTATTATCAGCATTGTCAAATTTATTTAGATAATATTTTTTTTCACAGCACTTGTCACATTTCTATATGTTTTCCTGTATTGATTGAAACATTTAAGGAAACTTTAATTTTTTGCATATTTTCGGATATACTGCAGGGATCGCATATTTATTGATGAAACTTTTAATCCTCTAGTCAACCAAAGTTTCTTTTTTTTATATTTATTTTTTAAACTGGGAAAGATTTTTCAAAGAGATGCTTTAACGTTTTATAGAAATGCTCAAAATTGACTACATTATTCCAGCCGCTTTCAAATGATGATTGATAAAACCTATTATAGTTAGTCGTGCTGTATATACGACCACATCTGTGTTTCTTTGTATTTGCAACAATTTTGAAATTGAATCTTGTGAAGATTGCATTGTGAATCAGGGAAGACATCACATGATATAAGATTTTCACTTAGATTAGAACAAAAGTAATCAATTAATGATGATGAGTATTGGGATGAGCGAGTTGCTGAGTTTACATGCATTTTTATATTGTAACATTCCAAGAGATTACACAGTTTTTGTCTATCCATAGAAACCTCATTCAACCAATTTATGTTGAAATCACCAGCAAGCATAACTTGGCTACTGACTGGTAGTTCGATAGCAATAACTCAAGTTTATCAATGAATGAGTTATTTTATATTTCAAGCCAAGAATAGTAATGTAATAATGTTGTAGATTAGATACAAAAGAATGTATAGTTAACAATATTCATACCTGTTTCAATCCTAATAATTCTGTAACATCACAACAAATATTTCCAACATAAATGGTGATCCATGCTAAACCATGAATCCCAATGTACATCCACCATATTGGCCTGTATTTCAAGTTGAGATTCCATAAAATGACATTTGGTGTACTATTCCAATGTTTCATCAAATACTAAAAAAAGTAATTAGTTATGCAATTTCAGGACTGAGATAATGATTAATTATCAACCACAAACTATACCTTCCATGAAAATGTATACTCAAAACCGTCTTGTATCATCAGATATTTATTTTTCACTGCTTCAAATTAAAGTGGATTCATGGAGAATCAACTTTCATTTAACTTCAATTATGAAATTTTCATTAAGACTTAGCAGATATTGTATGCAGCACTATTGTTACCTAAACTGTGCATGCCGATTCATTATATTCAATCATGAAAATTATTACCTCTGGTTGAATTTAGTGAATCATCAACATATACATGGGTCATTTTTAGAATTTTGACCCTGCACATGGGCAAAAGGAATTTACACACTCGTTTCCTGATTTTAAGGCAGATGAATATTTTTAACCCATTATATATAATAGAGGCCCTTCATCAGTCTTCCTTTGGGAATTGGTAATGCAAAACTTGAATACTGGTAAGTTCAAGTATTTTAAAATGACAATTTTTCTCATTTGTTATGGTGTTATGTATCAAGAACAATGTCCATTGATTATCAAGCTACTATCAACATGTAGACCTAAGAATTTGTGCAGGTAGAATTACTATTGATTCATGAATCTAGCATTATGGTATCAGATTCACACCTAAAAGTTTACAAATTAGTTGTGGGATATTAGATAAAAGTTAGTTATCGCCCTTTTAGATTTTTATTATTTCAAGTTCTTGTTGAGTCTCATTGGGCAAAGAAACTTCATCTGTGTTGTACTAAACTGTAATGGTATCATCTACAAAGTGATGATATAATAAGAACAAAAGAGGTTGTAATAATGAAACTTGGGGCTAACTGTGAATAATGATCAGTGTATAATAACTAGCTACGATTCTCCATGTACAACCTAAACCGCCTTGAACGGATCTCTATATGGAGAACAAATTTTACACTAAGAGGCGTGAAATAGGCTATTCTTTTTAAATACTTTTGTTGAAACCAAGGTAAATCGCTAGCAACATATACATAAATACGTACCAATAATACTCCAGATGTGGCAACTACGTATAGACTCCGAAAGATTTCTTGCAAGTGATAGGCATTGAAGGCATCTTTAATCTTTTTTGATGTCAATAATGAATGTTGAATAATAAATAGTGTTAATAATGCCATATTACGTAACATGGCCAGGGATGTTTTTTCCCAAGGAACTAAAAATAACTGGCATGAGTTAAAAAGTTTTGCTATAACTCATATTTAATATGTTACCTTCTCGATGGGACTCATTTATAATGGTGTAGTTAGGAATGGATAGAAAATATGTAAATTCAATGACCGTATAAAAAGTAGATATTAATCCAAATGCACACAATAATAATTTTACCAAATTCCACAGATTTCGCTTAAACCCCATATTTTATTTCTAATGTTTGTTTACGTTACGTTATCCACTTAACCTAATTTTAGAGTTTGTTTTTTATTCTGTCTTGCTTGCTTGTTTACTTTTTGGCTCTGCTTGTTGAGCAATTTGCCAGTGTTAAAATTTAGTCCTTTAACACTGATTTTCAACTCAGCACGAAATGATTACCGTACACATTTGCTCCACAGTATAGAACCATCGCTACAGAATAATTATTTACCGAAACTACTGATATGTCATTATATCAATATAATTTTTTAAGTAAAACACGTCTGACATTTTCTGGGATACTTTTTTAGAAATTTCTATACGAACCAGTTCATTTTTAATTTAAAGTATTTTGAACTAGTAATAAATTCATGGTTACAAGAAGCCGAATAAAAACTTCATGAATTTTACACTCGTGTTTGATCACACATGTCAGGCAAAAACTTTTATGAAAATTATGTCATTTCCTTCCTATTAGTCGATTGGATGTTGTACAAGTCTCTTAAGCATAAAATACACAGAAATCATTAGGATAACTATATAAATAACTTTCACACATGTAATTACTAAACAAGTAATGATTTAACACAAGATATACAATCTGCAAAAATAATTATGAATATCCCTCACTTCTCTTCAAATAATATATATCAAAAATCTATCGGAAATATTCGAACAGTGAAACAAAATGAAAATCCTGTCCACTAACTTTTACATATCCTTATAGTTTTTCCTTCTCCACGTTTATGAAAGTAGGTATTTTATTTTACCCATTCATTAGTTTCACACGTTTGTAATAATCGCAGTGTTTACCGTCATCTATCGTTGAACACACGCGCGCCCTCATCGAAGGCACTGACTATTATTGCTATTATTTAGAAAGGGATCGAAGCTAGAAGCTAGCGATGCGTAGCATCGTTCGTGTTGGTTACATTGAAAATTTTTATTCTGTACTGTATGTTTTGTTTTGAATCTTTTTTGTTTTCAAAATGGAAAATCCTGAAATGGAAGAGTTAGTTGAGCCCATAATTGAACTCAACAGTGATAATTTAATAAAAGCAATTAACCGGGATACAGTACATCGAATATGTTCTGGACAGGTATAAAAAATGATTTCATTAAAATTGATACCAAAGTTTTCCAATAACTGATGGAATAAGATCTCCGGATGTCTCTGGCTAATGCCGCGACAGCTATTATTCTGAAGTCAAACTTTTAGACTTTATCCACTCTTTCTCTTTCCCACTGTCATTATTCTGTTTTTGAAGTCTTTTCCTTTATGATTTATCATGCTGCTGATGATAATTGATAAAAATAATTTTAACATGAATGATTCTTTAAATTTTTTACTTAACGGAGAGATGAGGGAGGTTTAGGTTGTCACTAGGGTCATAAAAATTCTATAGTATTTCCTGAACTTTATAGTTGAATGCATACAACTTTTATTTGCAAATTTTTCTCACATTCAATTTTGAATGCTATGCAATTTGATATATGGAAGAGTACATAGAAACTATCATCCTCAATGCTGTACTTCGAAGTTTCGGAAAAAAAACACTTGTAATTCAATACAATAGTTGTTTCGAAAGCATTTTTTTCTTTCGTTCACTTCAATGTTCATATAAAAGTAGTTATTTAAAAAGCATTTTTCTTTCAATTTATATCTAAAAGAAACGTATGTGTATGAGTTTTTATTGTAGTTATTTTGTTCTTCCCTTCTTTGGAAGTTTCCTTCATTTACATTAGCCTTACATTCATTTTATTGAACTAGCTTCAGTTCTAGTTTCGTTATTATTACAACAGGTAATTAGTATTTGAAGCTTTTATGCCAAAAAAATAGATCATCGTATGTAAACTTATATTTCAGGTAGTACTGAGTTTGGCTATTGCAGTGAAAGAATTGGTAGAGAACTCCATAGATGCCGGAGCTACTATAGTAAATATTCATCTAGTAGAATATGGATCAGAACTTCTGGAAGTATCTGATAATGGATCTGGTGTCATGAGTGAAAACTTCAAAGCACTAAGTAAATACTTATTAATGATATTTTTTAATGATCTTAAATTGTCTTGTTTTAGCTTTGAAACACTATACATCTAAAATCAGCAAATTCAGTGATTTGCAAAATTTAGGGACCTTAGGTTTCAGAGGAGAGGCCTTAAGTTCTCTTTGTGCTTTGTCTGATTTGATGATTAGTACAAGACACGAACTTGCAATTCACGCCACTAAAATCACCTACAATCGTAATGGTGAAATATTGAGTCAAATCACAACTGCAAGAGAGCAGGGTACAACGGTAACATTGAAAAACTTGTTTTCTTCGTTACCTGTGAGGCGAAAAGAATTCATGAAAAATTTGAAGAGGGAATTCAGCAAAATGTGTCAACTTCTTTATGCATATTGCTTAGTTTCCAAAGGAATCAAGTAAGACATATATATCTGATAATTTTTTGAAATATTGATTTGTCCGTTTTACTATTTGAGGTTTACTTGTACCAATGTTACCAGTAAGGGTGTCAAAACTACTGTTGTTGCCACAGATGGTAAACAAAGTGTAAGAGAAAATGTTATCAATGTTTTTGGATCAAAACAAATTTCTTCATTGATTGACGTTGAGATTGCTATGCCAGATGATCACATTTCAAGCGAATTTGGGGTAAAATTAGCTGCAGAGGAACAACTTCCATTCACGTTTGAGTTTCTAATATCTAGTGTAACTCATGGAAGTGGCCGAAGTACCACAGATAGACAGTTTTACTACATAAATTCGCGTCCTGTGGAACCTACAAAAATAATGAAACTTGTCAATGAAACATACAAGCAGTTCAATTGTCACCAGTATCCCTTTGTATATTTGAATATTGTTTCAACATCTCTATTAGTTGATGTCAATGTGACACCAGATAAAAGACAGGTATTTGTTGAAAATGAAAAAATACTGTTAGCAACCATCAAGCAATCACTACTAGAAGCATTCAAGACATTTCCTTCGACTTATAAAATGCAAAACTTGGATATTTCCAAAATGATTCCTTTCAGCAGTAAGCCAGAGAGAGGTATTAAGAGAAGTTTGACAGAACATACAATAAAAAATGGTAGTATAAGGGAAATGTTCAAGAAGCGATCAAAGACAGATCCCAGCCCTAGAAAATCTCTCAATTCATTTTCATTTTTTTCAACCAAAATTTCAGATAATTTTGACGATACTTTAGTAGAGAAAGATTACCAAGAAAAAGAAACTATCCAAAATAACGCAGATGATGTAGAATCTGAAGCTGAAAAAGATCTGGACATGTTAATAGAATTAGCTTGTCAATTATCGGGTAAAAAAGATCGGGAACAACTTATTAATACAAAAGAAAATAAGGAATTGGAAACCAACAATTTGGAAATAAGTCTTGATCAGCCCATTGACAATAATGTAACGAAAAAATCTGTAGTTTTTAATATCACCCTTGATCAAATAAAAAAAGTTTTGGAAACCAAGGATGATCCAAAAAAAAAAAAAAGTATAACGGTAAAATTCAGATCAGAAATCAGCCCGGATAGTAACAAATCAGCAGAAGAAGAACTTCAAAAACAGATTCAGAAAACGGATTTTAGTGAAATGGAAATTCTCGGACAGTTTAATCTAGGTTTCATTATAACAAAATTGAGCAATGATTTATTTATAATCGATCAACATGCTACTGATGAAAAATACAACTTCGAGCAGCTCCAACTGAATACTGTAATCGACAGCCAGGTTTTGGTAAAGTTAGTAACATTTTCTTGATAATTAATATGTAATACATTTTTATTGCTTTCAGCCCCAAAGCCCTGGAACTAACTACAGGCAGTGAAAACCTTCTGATAGAAAATTTGGACATTTTTGAGAAAAATGGGTTCTCATTCAAAATAGATGAATCAGGTGTGTATTGTGATTCTGCTTCTATTTTTTTTATGATGAACTTCTGCTACTACCACTTATCTGTTATCCTAATATTTATAAGTGTTTAGGTACATAATTAAAATTGTAAAATGTACAATAAAGTTTCCAATATGTAAATGGAATTAATAAGTTTGCCTGAGATATTCACTTTGACAAATATCCAATTATTTCATGCTATCAGAAAATTGAGAAAAACTTGAATAGTATATTCTCACTTCAATATCGCAAAAACTAATAATTATATTGTCCAAAAAAATATGTACAGTTGAATGTTACTCTCAACACTAAACTAAGCACTAGAGAAAAAACTACTATTCTTGGATTAATAACCAATGACTGAACTGGTGAACACGCTCAACATATGTTCCTTATTCAACATATATTCATTTTCGAGTTTTATTTTTGTTTTTCTTTAATTAGTTTTTGACTATGAGATATAATATTCATCTATAAGTCATTGCGAAAAAGCTCTTGGATTTCTACTTTTTCATCATTATTCAAAAAAATATGAGAACATTTCTAATAGAGAAAGAAATTGATTTTGATAAAAAAAACTCCTAACAAAGATATGTAGGTCATCTTTCAGATACAAACTGAAAGAAAAAGTTCATCTGAAACAACTACTTTCAGGGATATAAAAACTGAATTACACGGAAATTACTAAAGTTCATTTGTTCATGGACATTTTTATAAAAATTCTGTATTTGTATATAAGAAAATTGTATATTGATGATTAACATTTTTCTGCAGCTCCCTGTACAAAGAAAGTTCACTTAACAGCAATACCTGTAAGCAGAAACTTCGTTTTTGGAAAGGACGATATTGATGAAATGCTATTCATGTTACAGGTGACTTACCTGAAAAACACCTTTTTATTCTAACTGCATTTTATTTATTCTGTAGGATTTCAATCATAAAATGTGTAGACCGAGTAGAGTACGAGCTATGTTTGCTTCAAGAGCTTGTAGAAGTTCCGTTATGATCGGCAAACATTTATCAAAATCAGATATGAGGCGACTAGTTGACCACATGGGACAAATTGACCAACCATGGGTAGGTTATTGTGTAGGAAGGTATTGTGTATGGCTTACAATATTTTTTTCATAGAATTGCCCACATGGAAGGCCAACCATGCGACATCTCATTAATTTGGACCTGATAGGAAATCCTGAATAAAATCAATTTTTGTGTAATAAAAGTTTTAATAAAAAAATAGTTCAAACACTTATTGTCCTGAATATATTGAATCCACTCTCTGCTGTGCTGATTATGACACCTGGAAGTTGGGGATGCCAGTGAAGTTCTTTGATGTTGTGTTGTCCTTGATGAATAAATAATAACTGTGGTGGAAGGCCCTGAAAATATAATTGATTCAGTTATCTCCTCAACCTCAACAGATACTTTACAAATTTGAAATTTGTTAACGATTATTTTGACTTGTGGAGCCAATAATGATAATTAAATTTATTAATCTTTAGGTCAAAGTTCATCGACTGGTCAAAGGTTAAATAAAAATACAGAAAAAATACAAAAACAATAATGAATGCTCAGTTAATACTAAACAAATACATTGTCTCACATATTTAAAAAAAGGCAGTGCAAAAACAGTTGAACATGTCATATATAGTATATATTGGCACATAAATTATTAGAGGAAGATCAAACTGGTAGTTTTATCTTTATCTTAAAAATGATCACTTGGTGATCGAAACAACTATTTTAAGGTGTTAAAATAGTGGTTTGGTGTTGGGGAAAAAACTTCAGTAATATCCATTACTACACCAAAGGTTCCAAACAGTGCATCGCAAGTAAATGAGACCTTGTTTTGATCAGAACGAAATGTAGAATTTTTTTAACAAAATTTGTATCTTTGATTCTGTTGGCTTGAGTTACACACATTTGAACTATTGTGATTTTTTTAAAGAACATATCTGATAAAAAAAAATTCAATTCACTCAATAACTGATTACAAAATGATCGGTCAGACTCATAACCCGAAAGTATTCAAGTGTTCTGTTTAATCACATCCTAATTATCAAAAACACTCATTAACTTTCGAAGTGGGGAACTTTGAGTCAATTCGATAAGTTTAAAATTTGTTTTTCCGTTAATCAGAACATTTCAAAATTAAATTCGGCAGTAATTATTATTTCATATAAATGAGTAAACTTTACCAATACACACCTCAATATCCTCGCTGCCCTCTGCATCCTTTTCTACAGAGAGATCCCAGAGAGCAATTTGGTTATCTGCTCCTCCAGATGCAAACAGAGTTGAATCAGTTTGATGCCATTCAACTGTAACAACAGAATCCATATGGTGTTTGAATGTAGCCAGAGGAACTTTACTTTGAAACTTTCTCAAATCCCAAATATGTATGATACCGTCATCACCGCCTAAAATAATAAAACAGTTTTGTAGTTACAGTCGAAATTGAGGTGATTGAGGGATACCTACCACTTACAATGAAAGGTTCATTTTTGTTCCAATTCATTACGTTGACATCACTTTGATGGGCATTTTCTGCTGTGATCATGCAAGCTTTGCTGGGCTGGGCTCTAGTATCCCAAATTCTGATACTTTTGTCTACGGAACATGATGCTAACACATGCCTTTCATTAGGCGACCATTGGACCTCTTCTACAGAGTCTGTGTGACCTATTAGAGGTCTCTGATCTACTGACCAGGTTGCACTTTCAGTAGGCCGCCATATATGGATAGCTTGTTTGCAATCTCCAGTAGCTAATACCTAAAATATTCAATTAAAAAACAAATTAAATCATCTGTAAGATATTTTTTGAAAAGCAATGTTTCTTGCTGTTTATAGGTATTCAACCTTCCACATTCTGAAAAATAAAACCAAATCAATAGAGAATCTGAAAAGTTTACTAAGCCAGTCATTGCTGAGATTTTGAGATATAACCTTTGTTCTGTCATGATGTTTGATCCCAATTTGTTTGACAAATTGAGACTAATTAGTTAAAGACTATACGTTGAGATTTCTTCTAACATGAACAAAACCCAACGCACAAGTGCACGGATTAAGTTCCGAAACGCTTTGAAAATGCTATGTTTCAAAATTTTTATTTTCAATCTTCCATTTTAATGTAGGTGGAATTTGTAAATGCAAAAAGTTACTAATTGGACCCTTCCGCAGTTCATATTCAGCAGATTTAGCTTTGTTTAATTTTCAATATTGTGGAAAGTTACATACCCCAAAAACAGCCAGAAATACATTGTATCATTATTTTTCAGTCAGGAATTTAATTTGAAACTGACAAGTAAATCAAATCAAAAATCATTTTTACTGATGACTTGAACTTCAATAAGTCTAGCCTCGAGGATCTACAAACCTTATATTGTTCATCTTGAAGAATTCAAATGAATTTCTCAGAAAGATTGTTTACGCATGAGATATTTCATTTCACCATTGTTTTATTTTTTTATGGATTATTTACTAATGATGATCGATAGATTTGAAGAATAAATGTTTGTACAGCAGTGAATTGGTATAGTTATTATAGCGCGCCCGACACACAATCCAAAGGCAGTGAGTTTGATTCGAACCTCGACTAGATAGATATATTTATTTGATCATGTTATGTATAAAATTCATTTATGACAAGTCATAAAAACAAATAGGTGCAATATATATAACTTTTTTGAAACAAAACATATTCATATTTTTACTATTGGCAGGAAGTGCATTATACAATTTAAAATCATAGAGGAGTTTTTTGTGATTTCATCAGCCTGAAACGTAGAGATCTAATAAAATTGCTGTTACGTGTATCATGATCGTGTAAACTAGATTGCTTGGGAAACAAGGGGCTCTTTTGTGAATATCTAATAGGCTTGAGTAAACATACAAAGAAAGCACCGACATAATTTCATGAGCGATGAATGATTCACGGCAAGAATCCCTAAAACCGATTCCAGCAAGAATTCTCAGAGCGTTTTTCTGTAATATAAAAATGCCTTGGACATCATTAGAATTTCCCCAAAATTTGAGACTGTATGAGCGAGCAAAATACTATTTTCAACGTAGTGAAATTTGTTATTGGTTTCAGCTGTCTAAATAAAAATAAAACACTGGATAGCTTACTTTTCAAACTTGAAATGTCCAGAGTAAAACCCAATAATTTGACACTGGAATTCAGGTAATGGCAGAGCCATAGAAACAGTCATATTTTGTAATTTTTCCTGACACTGAACCAGTGCTCCGCTTTTTCTTGTATTTCCATAGACTTATCAACAAGAGCTGAATAATTCATAGACTAGATGTTTGTCTCGAAAGAATTTATCTAGTCAAAGTTGGAATGATTCAGCAAAGTTACATGACTGAAGGACTGTGAATAGCCATGATGCTCCCTAGGTGACTCGGAAAGTTATTAACATTGTTTACCCAGAACACGAAGGAAAAGACCAAGCAGTCGATGCCGTTGACACTCAAAAAAAATTGCAAGACATCATTTTAACAATATTACTGGAGTTTTATCCCAACACTCAAGCATTATTTTACCACCTTGGGATAAAACTCCATAATATTGATTACTACACTAAAGGTTCCAAACAGTGCATCACAAATCCTTTTATCATTCATATGTTATTTATTATCAAATTCACAATCAAGAAGAGCTACCACTCTTATTTTTAAATTCCTCTAGACCTTTCTTTCATTGTAGATACCTGCCGAATTTTAAAACATGCTATCTTCATTCCTAACTGATATCACAGTGGAAAAGTAAATTATTCATAAAAAATCTTGTGAAACTATTTACCCCATTGATTGTAGGACTCCAATCCAAAGCAAAACCTTCTTTTTGATGACCGTTGAATGTGTAGAGTGGAGTAGTAGAATTTGCTCGATTTTCTTTGTTGTAAGTGGAAAGTAATTTGTCATCATCAACAGCTGCAATTTGCGGAGAAATGTTCCAAATATTCACTCTACCTAACTCACTCCATGAGGCCGCAATTATCTTATTACCTATTCCGGTAACCTACAACATGAGAAATTTAATAAATACATACAATTTGAAGCCTAGCAAGCCGAGCCAAGTGAAGTAAATTTGAGTTCTATAATTTTTATTATTCAAGTACAAAAATTTCACAATCTTTTAAAATAAGATTCTAAAAATAGGATTATTTCGGTGAAATAGAAGTGTTTTTTTTTTAATGAACAAAATAGGTGAATAAAAGTCCATAGCATGCGAACCTGAAAGGAAGGTATCATTTCATAAGTATTTATTGCCAGAATTGAGTTCCAGAAATAATGAATTTATTGGCGTCTACCACTTTTGAGTGGCTTTATCTCCAAAACTAGATCAAAATGCCAAGTTTAAAATTCAAATTCACACTCAGTGGACTAAAATACATATGTTCAATTGAAAAATATTTGAAAACTGACCAGTCATTAAAACAAATTGGTTTTAGTTTCTGTGAGACTGTTTCAGGATTGTAAGTGCTAAAAACCAAATTATTCAAATGTCTTACCCTAATTCTGTTAACACCTCCCTGATGTCTGATTAGAGCACCAGTCATTTTAGGATCCTCATGATCATCATCTTCCTCATCAGAATCATCATTTTCATCTTGATTTGTTCTATGTAAATTGGATAGTTTCATGACAATAACATTATTTGTCTGAGACTGTGCAGCTTGAGTGCCAGCAACCACATATGCTGTTAGAGGAAAAAGTTCTCGGTTATCTCCAAAAGTATCCTTAATTATGTCAAAACTGAGACATGGAGCACTAGTCTGAGCTTGATGATACATTATGTATGCAGTTTGATCACAAACAAGTTCCTCGCCCTCTTCTAATGGTTTACCAGGTAGATAAACATCTTTATTTTCCTCGGTACTGGTTTCATGATCTTCACATGCAGAAGACTCTGCTGTTTTTTCATTCTCTTCGATTTCTAAAACATCCATATCTTCATCAGACATTTTCGATTCTTAATTACAATTGCACGTGTTCCTATATATGGAATTGAATTAAATATATTATTTTGTTTGAAACACTCAAATATTTGAGGTTAAAAGTCAAACTGTCAAACTATAGCTTTAGGAAAACCCCAAGTTACAGTAGAAAATATATTTTACTGTGATCACAGAATACTACAAGATTTTCTGTGCTGTGACCCTAGTATCATGCTGTGACCTTAAGTATAAATCCTATAATGTATGTTCTTCTTCTTATTTCTTCTTTTCATTCCATTGGATGGCCTCAGCAACTATCAAAGTCGTACAAGACACAGTCATTCTCTTCAAAATTTCAATTGGATTTGTTGAGGAATTTTCTATTTTTTCTATGGACACCTCTATAAGAGTTTTCAACAATATATGATCTTTCATTAACTACAACTTTTATTTTTCCCGTTTCCCATATTTTCCCTTTTTTAGTTAGTATGTTTTCTCCTTTTTCAAGTTTTGGAAGATCTTTTGCATTCCTATTGTAAAATTGTTTCTGTTTCAAATGTTTTGCTTCTAATTTTGATTGTATTTCAGTGGGATCAATTAAATTTGGTTTCAGCAAGTTTTCAGAGATAGGTAAATTTGTTTTCATAATTCATTGTAAAAACAACTGAGATGGTGAGTATTCCATCTGCGGAATAGGTGTTGAATAGTATTCCATAAGAAATAAAGGTAGGTCAGATTTATCTTTGCATTTTTTCAGCATGTTTTTGACTATACATCTTTCAGCTAGACCGTTGGACTGAAGATGATGCGGGCTACTGAAGACTAATTAAAAATTCCAGTCTTTGGCAAAATCATTAAATTTTTCAGAATTATATGGAACATTATCCGAAAAGAATTCATCAGGGATTCCAAATTGCATAAACTTCTTTTGTTGTTATTTGAACAACAGAACCAAAATCCAGAAATACTGTCACTGCACACTGAATAATCAATACCCGTAAGGTGCAGCAATCTCATTCAGGATTAAGTCGTTTTTGTCAAAAGTTATTTACTTTATCTGCTCAAGATATTTTGATCAAACATAGAAAACGAATAACTTAAGGGGGTAATAATAGATCTGAAATGAGATTGATGCTAACAAATTGCATTTGTTTGATAATGCAAAGTAAGGGATAACGAACTGGAACATAATTAATAACAACAAAACGTATCTAAACACAAGAAAATTCTGAAAACTAAACACAGAATGTCAATAAAAACTATAAGTGTGTACGTTTAATACAAATCTGGGCGCTCATTTAGCTCTCTTCCCTTGGTAAGCGTACGATAATGCAAATCTGGTAAATCTGCTCCGCTCTCGATATTTACATGAGCAAGGAAAAAAATGTGATATGTTAGCTCCGAGATCAAAATGTTTGCATATCAAAAATAAAATTATAAATCACAGTGTTGTAGTAAAGACTTTATCGATCACATATTACAGGTTTTATGATAACAAACAATACCACAAATGTCAACTTGTCATTCAAATAGAATCGAGCGTTCGTTAAATATATATCACTCCAATGACTCTGTGATTACGTAGTTTCAAATCTGTATGTGCTTACTCGGCTCCAAATTTCAAACTACGAACATACCTTTATGAAATATTGCCTGAGGCCCGAGGTCTCTGTCATAAATAACGTAAGTCGAGAATTTCACTTTGGAAATGGAGTTCAATATGCTTATAACTTTTAGTTTATTGAAAAAGTTGTACATTGAATATATGTAGCAAAAAACTTAGTCAATTGTAGTTACAGTGATAAAAATAAGTGATTCTGAGAAATAACTAAATAAAAACTCATGGATTGGATGGCTCATAATCATTCCCGTTCACTTTCTTCTCGACTTGATTTAGCAAGAGCAAGTAATGAAATGAAAATAATTTTGAGTTTTTTGGTCATTTTCGAGACTTTTTTCAGCTCATGCAAGTGAATTCATTCCCAGAGTTGTGAATACAAGTGCATCCGCCTCACCGAGTTTTTTAAACTCATTTGCTTCAGTTTCAAATTCTCCTGTTCTCCATCCTATTACAAAAAAAAATGAAGAAGGTGAAATATCAGCACGGGTCACTCCAGAATGCACATCTCCACCGTTGGTAAACAATTCATCTCTTGTGATAAGTTCACCTCTACAAACAGAACCAGTAGCTAGTAGTCCACTTTTACCTGCTTACCAAGAAAATGTTGGTGGAACCACATATTTTTATCAGTACTCCGCTACCCAGGAAAGCCCACAACGTGCAGAAACCCCCTTAAATACTAGTCTACCAGCAGACTACAGTGTTTATACTGGAAAAAAAGAACCATCATTCTTTCTATCAGAAGACCTTCGTAACGATATTCTAAACCGAAATGTTTTAACTTTGATGCAACCCGACCCCTTGCAACACCCCGATCTTCCTCAAGAGGTAGATAGTTATCACCAGTTGTTTCCCCTTGAACCCATACCCAATACTCTGCACAAAGCTCATCTGGGCTACCAAGCGTCAATGTACAAAGCAACCCACATTAAAACAGGTGCACACTACTGCTTAAGAAGAATCCACGGCTTTCGTTTGTCGAATACAAAATGTATGGCATTCGTTGAGTTGTGGAAGAAACTGAGTCATTCCAATATAGTTCAGCTAAAGGAGGTTTTTACAACAAAAGCATTTGGTGATAATTCAATGATATTTGTTTATGACTACCATCCAGGATCAGAAACTCTCTTGAACAAACATTTCTCTCCTGATCAGCCTGGTTATTCTGATCCATTTATTAATGACGCTTCAACTCCGAGACCTTATAGCTATCAAAAGAATAATTTGTTGAGACACACCCAAAACAACAAGCTTCCTGAACCTCTGATTTGGAACTATATTATACAGTTGACTTCTGCTCTCAGAATAATACATACCGCAGGTTTGGCTTGCCGAAGTTTGGATCCAACAAAAATCATTATCAATTCTCGAAATAGGTAACACACAAACAATTTCAGTATATTTTGAGGGTATTTTTTATGGAGAAGTCAATGTTAAGGTTTTTCTAGGTTTAGATTCTTCCATAATCTAAAAGAAATAATTGAATTTATTGCATAAACTGACAATGCTATACTGAAAAGTTATTTAATATGAACTCCTTCCTATAGAAAAAGTATAATTAGTAATTGAATTATCGTAAATAAAATGAGTGGAAGGCAATTTTCATACTTAACTATTTTCCAAATGCCTTTGGAAAAGATAATCTATTTTAATTTTCAGTATGTTATTTTTTTTAATGTCTACAAAATATTTGGTATTTCTTTTTATTGTATGTGAAAACAATATCAAATGGCTGACTTACATATTCTCTAGTCCAGTATACAGAATGTCATCTGGGTACTAAGTTCCCAATCATATTTCCAGTTTCAACTTCACACTTCCATAATGGAAACTAGGTGGGCAAAAGACACATGTTGCCACACAATATTCACCTGTTTATCACAAAATGTGTTCTGGTAGCACTGGCATTGTGTTCCCTTTTCTATACAATTATATAGAATTTACAGCTGGTATATAAATTAATATCTGGATGTTTCAAATCTGATACTACACTTACATGACATAGACAGTAAGTTATGATTAATAATTTGTTAAAATTATATGATAAAATGTCTGTCAACAGTCATCTGAATATAAACATTTTTATATTTGAATTTATCATTGTTCTAAAAATAATTGAATATAATGCAATTTTTTACAATGGTTTTCAAAAGTGGATGAATGGAAAAATTGGGTCCTGCTGAACTCTGCTACGTTAAAAAGAGACCATTTATTATTATATATTGAAGAGGCCATCTTGGTTACTGAAGTATGTCTCAAGTTCTGATGATGATATAATTCAGTAAAATGTTTACATACTATGAAAAGGTTTGTCTTATATTTCTTTGTGCATTCTAGAAAATGTTTATTTCATTTCTAGGAAGGAACGTTTTAAAAAACTTCTCAGTAGAATATATAAAAAATAGAAAACTTTCAAGGAAATCTTGAAAATGAATGCACTCTTATACTCGCCCAATAATACATATTATACAAATTTCATGTAACTGTGTTTTAGGTTAAGATTAAGTTGTTTAGGGATAATGGACGTAGTACTTCAAGAAACAAATTCAACGATCAACCACATAACTCTAGTCCAACATTATCAACAAGAAGACTTATCAGCTCTCGGAAAGTTAGTTCTAGCTCTCGCCTGTAAATCTACCATGGCTGTTCAACGTGAGAACATATCTACCGCATTAGATATTGTAGGTCGCTCATATACACCGGATCTTCGAAATCTCATCATGTATTTGTTATCTTCTCAACAGAGGAGAAGTGTCACTGATCTGATGCCAATGATTGGTGCTCGATTTTATACTCAACTGGATAACCTCCATAACCATATTGAAGTTCTCGATAATGAGCTTTCGAAAGAAATACAAAATGGTCGACTTTTCAGGATCATGTCAAAATTAGCCACAATCAACGAAAGACCAGATTTCAGTTTGGAAAGTGCTTGGGCAGAAACAGGAGATAGGTATGTTGATGAATAAAACCTTTTTTGGTTGTGGTGATTTTCAGATTTATAAACAAATTGCTAATAATTATAAAAAAGTGTCTTTACATTTACAACATAGTCAATAAACTTTGCATTAAAAATAGACTTTCCAAAATGATCCATTCCTAATTGTAACATTATGATAATATAACATGATTATGAATGGACTGACCTGTAATTTTAGAGAACGATCACGATTTCAACACTATGTATAACATATTCTATGTAGTAACTATGGGACAGAAGTTGAACCTGATGGAGTCGCTGGAAACAAATAAGGGTAATCGTTCGGGTTTCCTACTGAGCAACCAACAGGTGGAGGACCACTCACCGTTGTTGAACTTTTTTTATATAATACCAAGAAGTTTATGGATATTCAAAATTCACCTGATGTCCAAGAACTAAGAGTGTGATTCTACCTGTGATCACTTTCACTAATAACCATTTGAGTAGCCCAGTGTGTATTACTCATTTTTACTGAGAAAGCTAGTGTGTTAGCAAAACACGTCTAGAAATTGAAATGTTTGTGAAAATTGTGTAATTATTATCATGGATAAAATAACATGAGCTCAATGTTCACTCCATGGTCCTGTTGGAGGTTCTTATAACATGAGCTCAATGTTCACTTCATGGTGCCGTTTGAAGTACTTTTTTATTTATTTTTATTATTATCAAGCTGAATAAAAAACTTGCATCTGGCTGCTTTGTAGTGATGTCAGTTTCGAAGGAACTGGGTAGATCCTTTGCAAGATCTGCGTACTTTGCCTTTGTGGATGCACATATAAGATATGGTATTGCCTTCTGGGGAGTATGCAGC
>WOGP01001884.1:0-17932 GCA_015342065.1 Leptinotarsa undecemlineata
GTTATTAGTTTATTATTAGTATCTATGTATTATGTATTACCAGTTAAATAGTGAAATAAATAAATATAATGATAAATTAACTGTGGATTATTTCATTTATGTTGCGTTACGTGACTTCCATGTGGGTAGCTCGCTGTTTATTCCAAAATTAACAAAATAGCTCAACACATTGAAGAGGTTGGCGACCACTGCAATAAACAAACAATTGTGTTCTGAAATAAACTCTGAACATGAAACTTTGCATTTTCATACGGAAGTGCGTTGATTTTCCAAAAGAAACATGTTGTTGAGGTTGTACGAACTAAGAGAGGAAGTAAAAATATTTCAACAAACAAGGAAAACAAAGAGTTGTTTGAGTTTTGTGTGTCCAAATTTCAAATACATTTTGCTCATTTGGTCAATTTTTTTGCGCAACTGAACGAATTAAACCTTCTACTGCAAGGGTGGGGAAATTTGAAGAAGCAAGGCAATGGGCAACCTTTTTACTTATGAAGATAAAATCAGTGTGCTTATCGCTAAAATCCAGCTATGGATCAGCGAGGTCGAAAGTAATAATTTTTCTGTGTTTGATAAGCCTAATCAAAATATTGAAGAACAGAGTGCTGAAATTAAAGGAGAAATTCAAAATCACATATTACATTTAAAAAACTTAAAAATTGAATTCAATCGCTATTTTCCTGACCGCGAGGATGAAAGTATTCAAAAACTGATCCGCAATTCATTTATTGTAAACATTCCTGAGGTACCTGATGGAGTTCAAGAAGGAGTAATTGATATGCTACATGACAGCAACTCAAAAGATACATAATAATCAGGAATTAATCTTGAAGAATTTTGAAACCAAAGGGCAATTTCTTCACCAGAACTTCGAGAGATTGTTATTCGTTACCAAACTTGATTTTCTTCAACATATCTATGTTTTCGGCGCTTCTGATTATTAAAAACAAGCACCGAAATTGGATGATTGCCACTGCTGATATGCGTTTGAGTTTAAGTAACACTGAACCAAGGAATCAGAATTTAGTAAATAGTATGCAACCACAAAAATCGCATTGATTTATGATGCAATTTTTTTTACAATTACAGATTTTATTGATTGATTGAAGGACATTAAATATTTGAATTGATGGGGTTATATTTTAGGAGTGAATAATTTTTGGGAAAGAAAGGTTTCGGCTTTCTACTACTCCATCTTGATACAAAAACAAGGGATGAAGAAATTTTCTAAAGAAAGGAAGGAAGTAATCAATTTGAAAATAAGTAACTGTATACATGTATGTGTAGATCATGCAAAAAAGTCACTTTCAGACACAAACTGAAAGAAAGTCCTCCTGAAACAGCTACTTTCATATAAATATTGAATTACACGAAAGAAAAAATCATTTCGAAACAAATACCTCTATATGAACACTGAATTATACAGAAGATACTTTTCTCTACTCAGTTTGTATTGAATGAATGGTAACAAATTGCACTCACATGGAACACTGTCATCCTCACTGGTATACACCGATGTTTCGCCTTAAAACACTTGCCCCACGGCTCTTCAGTACCAAATTGGATAAAATTATAGAAAAAACACACAATTTATTCATGAATCACGATTTTTTAATGTCACGGAATAAGCTTGATCTGCTTATGTCATCGACAACATCGTAATGAAATTCATTAAATCAGCAAATTCAGGGTATGTTTGGGGGTGAAGCTCCCAAACATACATGGACAAACAAACATGGAGTATTGAAAATAATACTCCAAAGAAAATCTGATCCATAAATCATCAAAAGTTGAGAAGCAGCCTGTGTAATTCCAGCAAAATGACCCTCGACAAACTCATCGAAGCAGAAAACGGAATTATCTGTCCTGACATTATCATATCCGGTTCAGAGATATTTATAGTTTTGGAGATAATCGATGCTTGGGTTGGTCGGATTAGGATTCAAAATAACTACTTCTTGTTTGTAACCGTCATTGATATCAAACTCTCATATTTTTGAAATTTTCCGTATCATCTATTGTACACATCCACATTTAATTCAAATTACATTTAATTCAAATTCCTCGTCCATAAAATTTTGTAATTTTTGGAGAAAGAAAGGAGACTCCAAGTTTTGGCGGAGGGCAAACATTTGTAAATGGTGGAGATGGTCTTTTAATTTTGAAGATGGCGGTCATTTTCGCGTGTTCTGCACGGACTATGATAGTTATTCTCAATTTTGGCGAAGGCCAAAAACGTCATAGAGTGGTGAATGCCACGGGATAATTGTGATTTTGGCGTTTATTTTTCACATGTTTTGCATTGAGTTGTGTTTTCATCAAACTGGATCAGAATTTTTGAATTTTCCAATTATAATTACTGAAGGGAAGTTATTCCACACATCTGAATACACTTTCCACATTGGTAAGGAATGATATGTTCTCAAACTAGTCCAATAAAAGTAAAAATACCCTAATACATAAATCAAAAGATGTGGCGAACTATAAACCAATTCCAATACCATGTTTCTCAGCAAAATTATTTGAACAAATCAATCATATAGAGTTGCATCAATATGTTAATAAATATATTGTCACAGAGCAACATGGTTTTATGGCTAACAAATCAAACAAATCCAATATATTCCTTTTCAGTAATTTTTTCACTGAATGTTTTGAAAATAAATCGCAGTAGGATAAATTTTGTACTGAATTCAAAAAAGCATTCGAGCTAGTAAATCACGATGTACCACTACATGTTTTAGGAAAATATGGAATGATGAGAAGTCATTATCGATTTACCTACAAAATAGATTTCTCTTAGTTAAACAAAATCGAAATATACCTCCAAAGTTCTTTATAACTCCAGAAGTCCCGCAAGGCTCTGATTTAGGACCTCTACTGTTCACATTGTTCCTCATTTATCTTCTATCAGAGCTGAATTAATCATACGGTTTGCTTTTTTTGTCAATTTTAGGGTTTTCAAAAACGTTAGGGAAACGACGGGGACTCTAAATTTTGCCGAAGTCATGATGACAAACTTTCATCCAATATAAATGAATGTAATTTTTTATCTGTAGTTGGAATAAAATATTCAGCTATTTTCTATTACACAATGTATATTGAAGTGAGGAATTTGAAGATTTAGAGGTACTTTTCAATTCCTTTTCTTCCTTTATCAACCATGTTTATGAATAATATCTGATCATCGAATGTAAGAATATAAAATCTAAGAAAACTATGAGAACTATCAAATTAATTCATTATACCTCAGTTCAACCGAAACTTCAGTATGTGTCCGAAGGAAGATCACACAAAAATTTCAACTTTATTTGGTGATCTAGAAAAAGCGCAAAATGAGTTGATGAAATACTTGTATTTTGAAAAATATCAGGAAAAGCCGGATTTTAGGACGATGGGAACATCAATAGTTTGAAAATAATTGAAAATTTCATTTAAATAACAGAATAGATTGTCCTGCAATTTTTTTGTTCATACTTTTCAATGTACTGATGCAATGCACATGTGTGTATACTGGAATTTATCTATCCTTTAAATATAAATGGAATCGGAATCTCCTCTTTTATACATGCATTGATTGGCTAATCAAATTGGCGTCTTGAATCATTGGACTGGACTTTGTCTCAGTTTTCGTCAATTATGAACCAAAATTATATATTTTCGTTATGTTATTATATCCATGTAGTATATCCATGTAAGTTAATCGGCCCATTTGGATAAATCACTGGAGAAAATTTCCACGTTTCACATCTCTCGATATTTGTTAAAATTTTCCGGTAAGTTTCATTTTTTATGAGAAATATTGAATAGAGTTTTAACAGAACTGTAATACGGTGGATATTTTCTGCGATTATATTCGTTAGAATTTCAGTGAGGCAATTAACGGTTGTATTCGTATCATAAAATAATCAAAACTTCGACCGTTGTAATCCACAGCGAATCCCTTAATACTGTATTCGGTTTGTTTCGACTATAGATATATACAACGGGATTTGAAGATGGAATCTGGTGATTGAATAATTGAAATGATGGTAGCCATAACATCATAATTCACCATTAGCTTAGGTTTCGGAAAGTAGGAGTGAATCAGAGGAACTTTGAACTCAGTGGGATTTTGGAACTTATTGAAATTTACTTCTTCATCGAATTCAAGGTTCAGTTAATATGAGTTCAAATGAATAGGACGTTGATAGGAAATGGAATGAACATGAACAAGACATGGACAGGAGATGGACAAGATATTTACAGCAAGAAATGGACGGGACATAGACCGAAAATGGTCAGGATATTGACGGGATATGGATAGGATATAGATAGGATGTTGACAGAACACGAGCAGGACTTGGACAAAATATAGATAAAGATAGAACAGGACATGGACAGGACATAGACAGGAAATGAATAGTACATAAACAGACCATGGTCAGGATATTGACAGGACAGTACAGAATATTAACGGGACAGGACATGGAAAACAAATGGGCAGTCTGTGGCTACTAATCTAATGATCAGCTGATAATTAGGTCACGAATAATAGAAAAACAAACCCACAGTTAGAATAGTAAACAAGATAATGTAAACGAAACAAAAAACACCATTGAATGAAGTTACTAGCCTCAAAAGTATGAGCATAGTGTGTAGAGTAGTTGAATACAAAGTTATGATCAATATTCATGGTAAGCGAACTCATTTGGTCACTCATATAGTCATAATAATAATAAATTGTCTTTATTTTATGTGTCGATGTTTGAAAAACAGTCACAAAAACTTACACGAGTTGGGATCGTGTTGATTGGAATTCCATGGAATTGAAAAATTCCATGAAAGACTATCCGAGAAAATGGTTCAACAGAAAAACTGTTGAAATCTCGAAATTGCGACAAATCATCTATGGGTCAATATATAAAATCGGCATTACTCGATCACGAGATACACTGGTGACGAATTATCAAACAGAATCCACGAAAAATCGATGAAACATAATTCACACATAGCCAACAAACTCCCATTGGAATCAGAGAATTACCAAAACACGAACATTGCTCAATCAATCATAGTTATGCGATCTGTACCTATGAATGAGGTAAATCATCAGTCGCGATACTAAATATATGATTTATGTATGACATTCATCCCGATGACAGTAATCATATCTTCAATAATGCTGCGTTATCCATGTGGATTGATGACTGCTCAAAGCTAGCGTTATGTCGAACAATAAAATTTATAGCTGATAGGACTGGCCTTCTAAATTTTCATCACAGACTGAAAATGAATTAAAATCAATGAAACTCTGATAAGGCTCTGATAAGTTTCCGACCTTAACATAGAGATAGCAGCACTCGTAAATGGAAGGTTAGTTTGAAGGTGGTTGACAATATTTTGTAGTGCATTTCACTAGTTCGGACTTTCATTCTTTAATATGATATATAAATTGAATTGAAATCCCTGAAAGAATCAGTAAAAAATTGAAAAGGTTAGCGGAAACATTACATTAGACAGAAATACTGAAATTACAATGGAATAAAATGAAGCAACAACCAAAAAATTAAAATAAAAAAATTCAACTATTAATTCGAGAAGAAAATAAAAAATTATTACCAAGAAATGAAAAGTAAAAATTGAAATAATCCAAACGTTACGTTACGACATTTCGATTGTTAGTATCCACAATCGTCTTCGGGTGATAACTGGACGAGGTCTGACTATT
The DNA here is from genome assembly GCA_015342065.1 of Leptinotarsa undecemlineata. Taxonomy (NCBI): domain Eukaryota; kingdom Metazoa; phylum Arthropoda; class Insecta; order Coleoptera; family Chrysomelidae; genus Leptinotarsa; species Leptinotarsa undecemlineata. The sequence continues at coordinate 5,708 of WOGP01001884.1, forward strand.
TATAGGTCATTCGAGTGCTTTCACTCTCTCTCTCCCTCTTCCATTTCCCCACTTCATTGGTTTAAGCGGAAGCTGACCGTTTAGCGGGAGTGGTTATGTTCCCCTTAATAAGAGGTTTCCATATGTTACGTATCTCTACTCTAGCTTGGCTAAATGCATTCTTGGACAACATTTATGCGAACATGTCAAAAGAAAACGTGTTCGAAGAGAGCATCTTCAAGAGAAAGATATTTCTCTTGAAGATGACCACTTGGTGATCGAAACACGTGTCGAGGTGTTGAAAATAATGGTTTGGTGTTATGAAAAGCTCCAAATATTACATTATTATTACGCTAAAGGTTACAAATAGTATATCACAACTGATGAAACTCAGATACACCATTTGTTACATGATGCAGGATTGTTTATTTTTGGAAATTTGGCATTGCAGGCTCCGAATAGGAGGTATTACAATTTTCATTTCAATAAGGGCTCATTAAACCATATGTGGAGGAAGTAATCAACACTCTTTCATTTCGTAACCAACCTTACTCACGCTACCGCCCACTGATGCTAGCCGAGTACCTTGTTTTTTAGAAGTGAGGCAATATAATTTTTTTTTTGTTACCCCCCCTTCAGATCAATTTTTCCAACTTCCCTCTGCAAGTGATCAGATCGCCACGTAGCATATTACACGCTCGAAACAAAAATACATTACAACCACTGGACTGCAAAGGGGGAACCAGCTTCAAAATAAAACAGAAACGTTGTTTTTTAGGCTGGGAGTGTGATGACGACTTATTTGGGATAGTTATGCAGTTATTTCAGTCGATTATTTAAAAAAAACCATTACAGGAGGATACTATGCATCATTACTTGACAAGGTGAAGGCAGAACTTGCTGAAAAACGGCCACATTTGCAGAAAAAATCCTGGTACACTAAGAAAACGCACCGTCTCACACCACAGCGTTTGCCATGGCGAAAATCCACCAACTGCTGAACTGCTTAACCATCCGCCTCACTCACCAGATCTAACTCCAACTAAATTTTTAAAACAAGCTTTTACTTAAGTGCCTTTAAAAAATCAAAATGAAAATTTAAATCACATTCATTTATGACTCCACAGAATTGAAATTGTAATACAAGCTTGTCGCGATAATTTCAATTTGACTGAATGAATATGTAAAGATTTCTTCTAGGCATCGCAACAAGCTTTCATTATAATTTTAATTCTGTAGAGTCATAAATGAATGAGTTGATGTGATTTAAAAATTCATTTCGATCTTTTTAGAGCACTTAAATAAAAACTTGTTTTGAAAGTTTTTTTATCATCATATTATTTTATATTTTTCAATTTCAATCGTCAGTTATCGATCAATACGTAAGTACATCTATAAAATGGAAAGTCCTTCAACAGAAACACTTGAGGAGTGGGGAAAACTATTATTGGGATAGACTATATTCTGTAAAAGCAGGCATACCTTAAAGAAGAATTAGCATGTTATATTTCTTAGTCTATTCATTTCATTGATGGCGTCATTATTACATGGCCGAGTCCCAGTTAATTTTGAACAGTCTATTTCTTCTACCAGGAGGCCTTCTATTGATGTGATCTTACTTGAAGCCATGTACGTTTGGTCGGCAGCGAACAACTTTGAACCCAAGTATATTAAAGCATGGTCAACCGTACTACCCTACATTTTGTGAACTGTATAAGCCCAGCACAAAACAATTGGCAATATTCTACGTTCAGCTGTACCATGGCTAAATTGAGCTGGAACTTGCACAGATTTCGGTTGAATAACGTGGATCCCATCTTTGCCGAAGTCAATACGGAGTGATAAAATATCCGTGTCATACATTTGTGCTCTCCGGAAACAGAGCCATATAATTTCTATTATATGACCGATGACACCATTCACTAGACCCTTAGACACTTCAACATTGTATCGCAACATTACCTTGGCCCCCACAAATATTTCCAATTCTTTAGACAATCCCCAGTGTAATATCAGATGGTATAATATTATTTAAATATATATCATCATTGTTTCTAGTACAATCTGTCATGAAAGAATGCGTATTCAAAATTTTGTGTCCGTACCGATGAGGATATCTCTCGTACGGAGCCGATCCTGGCAGCAGCATCAGATCACGTTCATGATTTGTTTGATTCGTTCATTTATTCGTTCGACATGCATTGTCATTGGTTCTGGACCAGCATGCAAAATTTCAGGTACAGTTGGAAGGAGAATATGTTGAAAAAAAGAAATGAAATCTGAAAAAATTTCCTGTATTTTTGATAGGAAGGAAACTTTTTCAACCATTTTCATATTGAAGGACAAATTGCAAAGCACTTTGCCTTGTTTCCATAGTTTTTACTGAAAGTTAACCGGATGAAACCAAAATCAGGAAAGGATCGAAATTGAAGCTTTCTTATGCAATGGACCACCGTATATCCAATAGTTGGGTCCTGTGATTCATGCTTCAGTCAGTCTAGAATCAAAATCAAATTTTAGGAGTACAGAAAATATTCTCGAAGAGCGATCTTCTAGAAGTTTAAGGAAAACTCTGAAGTTAAGATAAATTGATATTCATTACAAAGTTATCGTGTCCATGGGAAATTTTGGAAGCCTAGCATGACTCCAACACATTCCTAGTCAAGGTATATAACCAATTAGCAAATTCCCATAAAGAAAAAATTCCGAAAATAGTGGCAGGAAATCTGGAGACCTCTTTTTTCATTGGTATATCAATCAATGTAAATGATTTCCACTATAGTGTGTCGTTCAATTGAATCCACAATTTCAACTCTGAAATATCAAGAAATCGGTATTACTGGTGAAGGGAAAATCTTATTCATCAAATCAAAGAGGTACTTGGGTTCGCTACAATACTCGAATCTGTTGCATAGTGGATCATTGAGAGTAATTTCCTTTAAAATGTAGAAACTGGTGTTTCTTTGTTGTTGTGATTGAACCTTTCAGCCTTTTCCAACATAGACTCTGGAAATGTTGTACAGAATTGGTGTCAATGATGAAAGTGGTTATTTGATTTATGAATCAAGGAAAGAGGATCAGCATCCAGAGGAGTGATACTTCATCATTGTTGAATACTCTTTTGAATTACAAAATGAAATGGAAAAAATGTGCTTCTGAATGAAAAAGAGTTTTTACATCAACCAAAGGATCAGATAACACGTTTTTAGCCTATGTCGAAAAATTTAATGGAATCACATGTTTTATGGACAGTTGAATATTTGAGAGACGGTCTACTACATGGAAGGTTATCAACCAAGTTAAGTTGCACCCTGATACAATTAAATGAAAAAAGTTAACAATAATGCTGAATGCGTAATGACATCACTTAGAGAAAAAAAAATCAATATACCTATCTACAATACTCACAATTCAAATTTCTCGAAGATTTCTTCAGATTATTTCCAGCGTAGACTATTCCAACAAGCACAATCTCTATTTTGGTTGCATCATCAATTTCTTTCCCGATCACATGTGCACGAAACTGAAAGAGAATGAGAAAGGTGGAGTATTTTCGAAAATATAGGAATTGAGTCATCACAGTTTTCAATTTAAAATTTTTCAAAAACATAATTTGTCAATAAATTGATGAATCTAGTCGTTACCAAGTGGTAGAAAATCAGCATGTAGAATGAAAATTGAAACTATCTATTTTTTTAAAAGTTAAAAGTAGTAAAAAACAGAGAATGTCAATTTTCATTTTCCACATAATTTGTCATTGATATAACGAAAATAATTCGAAATAGAATATTTGCGATAGCGGCAGCTTTTTACATTCACTCCAAGCTTTCGATGAATATCATCATCATTTTCAGGAATAATACAAAAAATTGATTTGGAAAGCTAAACACATTTATTGAATAAATGAATGGAAGAGTTTTTGTATAAGAGTGTATAATTATAAATCCTCATTACAAAGCGCTTTCGACTTTCGTCATCATCAGTGCCCACTTATCAGGCAATATCGAAAACGAAGACATAGTACATTTGTAAGATCTGATTTATATAAAACTAATTAGCCTAATAACGCCTAAAAACTAACGAAATACATGTTAGAGATTAAGGCCATGTGGTTCGGTCAAAGTACAATACAAATGAAGGGCAAAAATGGAAAAACGAACCCATTTGAAACATTATCTCTGATGATAAAAATCTTAAAAACATTTTTTTTTGGCTTCAGGTATGTCTAACTCAATATTGAGTTTTCTATACCCCATGTTTTTATTCCCATTAACAAAAAAGTGTTCTGATTCATTTGATATATTCTCAGAAATATCCGTCAGAAACATCGTCATGAAGATACGATTTTTATAAAAAAATATGAATGAACGATCAATTTGTAGATTTCCAGCAAGTAGTCGTTAAGTTTTCTCGAGTCAGATCATTGAAGTATTCCAGTAAGTGATAGCAAACTTTTTGAATAATTCAACAAAGCAATCACGAATTTCTACAGATACTTCGAACAGAAGAAAACTTCATCGCGAATACAAAAAGAAATACCTCAAAACTTCCAGGCGTAGAACAAACAGCAAAGTTTGAGAGTTCTCATACTCATTATATCTCGTGGTTAGGTTTCCAAGTTGATTCTTCTGAAACTATTGTTTACTCATCATCATGGATAACGGAATACATACTTCCATTGTGTACCCCAAAATCCATTTTGTCGTTCATCCAATGAACCTAATCAAGAATTGTATGATATTCGAAGTATTTCAAGGCATGAATATTTATCGACGTGAGTTCTGGATTATGTAGTTCTGCAAATGAACGTCAGGAATGAAGGAAAAGTTGTGAATACAATTATTATCGATTTGCTTTGAAGCAATGATATTTTATTTTGATTCCGTGTCTGTTTTCGTCGGAGTGCATATTGTGGCATACTCTGTTTCTATTTCCAAATTGGGAATTATTGAATGAAGAAAAATGAGTAGTCTTCATAGGAATCGGCCAAGATACTACATAATATTATTTGAGGGAACTTAACTTGCTCTTTTTGTTGGTGCTGCCTCCAGGTAATCAGTGAGCTGTAGTAAATCCGGCACTGTTTAACTATTATTATTATTATTATATATACGTATCCCACTGAAACATCTACGGTTTTATAGCTAACTCACCAATAAAATGATACGTCATTAACTGTCTATCAAGCCTTGGTAACCCTTTCGCTATTTCCGTGTTTGTTTTATTCAAATAAAATTTAGCAGCTACTGTCACCAGATGCGAATTTCTCCACATCAAATTTTGGATGTCAGGCAAGTCCGAAAGAGGCTTGAATTCCGCCTTCTGCACTAGAAGGAGTTCTTTAGTTGCAGAAAGAAAAGATATTAAAAAAATTAGCAGACATTTCCTTCCTTCCTCAAAATTCACGCAAACTTACTTTCCAAACAAAAACTTTCGCACTATTCTAAGACCGCTGCTTCAAGCGAAGAGCTCCCAGAACCCTCTGTCTTTTCTCTTTTCAAAAGCCAGGAACACCATCAAGAGTGCCTCGCCCCTCGCGTTTCTCAAACCGTTATCTTTTCATCGTTGCCCCCGTACGACGTAGGCCATCAAAAACATCTTTCGATGAGTTCACAAAACTTTCCATTCTGGGACATCGATATGCCCATATTAACATTTCGAGTTACGTGATAAATATATCTGACTGTGCATCTTTTCACGCCGAAGAATAGTGTTTATCTTAACACTCTCAGTCCCTGGGCCATAATTTAACGTTTTGTGAGATACAGTTATGGCATTCAAAAATAATCTGAATTGAAGGAATATGTCTCTTCCCGAAGTTAGAATCTATATTACCATACATAGCTTTCGCTAGGTAGCACAGAACTGAGGACTTTTAGAATGAATTAGATATCACTGAGGAATTCTTTCGAGTCATGATTATTTGAAATTTGGGAAAGAAATCTACGTGTTCATTGTCGAAGTCTTGTTTATCATCGATATTCACAGATTGAGTTATCTGTTGATCCTATAGATGGTAATTATATGATGGTGATACTCATTTATTCAAAGATACTCGTAACACATAATAATAATAGAATGAAAGAGTACAGCCATGCTATCGGTATAAAATTCGGGATAGACAAATCTGTAATGGTCTCTGAAAAGGACGATGCGGGGATTACGAAGGTGATGTGTAGCTCATAGATGGAAGCATTTTACACCATCTGGATGCTGGAAAAACGCATAGTTACCTCAGGGTGGAACAACGCCACTTACAAGAGGGGTATCTGTATCTGTAGAGTAAGGAGGGTAAGTGTAAGCCCACGCACTTAGGCCATATGTGACCCATTGTGCATCCTTTTGAGGAGTTGTCCTCCTAGGACATCGTCCATCCTGTCCTTTCCAGGAAGGTGAACAGATCACTCGGAGACATCTCCTTTATATCGGCAGGTGTAGGTCAAGACTTGCCGAAGACAAACTCTTTTCATTGACACGCCATAGGACACGCCAGATAGTCTAATCTTCCTGTTCAGTGTATCCACTAGCGCCATATTATGGAGGTGTTTCCTTAGTTGCAGTGGACAGTCAGAAATCCTACAGTTAGGCGTAGATTTTTCCTGTTCATCGCCCGGTATTTCTTTGACGGCAGCATATCAGGGTCGCCCAGGGCAAGATTGAATCCTTTGATTGCATCCCATCTTTTTAGGGATTGAGCATAGGTGTAACATTTGGCTAGTTCCACAATTGTCGAAGTCATCAGGCAGTAGGTGCCGCTGGGTCCCCGAAGTCTTAGTACAGCCGCTTCCTTGCCTGAAGATTCGGAAATGCGATTACCTTTACTCCTGTTGTGCCTTTTAACCCACCTCATGATAATGTTATTATCTACTGGGGCTTTGGCTAAATCTTGGTGGCACTCTAGTACTAGCCCTGACGTAACAAACACATTGTCTGTTGAAGGTTAATAGGGCTTGTCTGCTGTACAGGTTGTTGTGTTTTGCCAGAAATTCCTTTCCTGGTAATTTCTTATTTGGCTATTAAGATGCCAGTCAGTTATCTTTGAACCACGCTGGTATTTTTCCCAATCCTCACTTAATCCTTAGATTTAGTGATCTGGAGTACACTCCACATCCTGAGCCTTCTTTGGTCTTTGAGTCGTCTACTCACAAGACGTAACAGCAGTAAAGAACTCTCTCCGCGGCAAGTATCAGCACAAACTCCGACAGATCTGGTCATCGGAACACTCTGGGAGAACAAAATTGCTGTAACAACAGGGAAGCCATGAACTTTTTAGTTTGGGAAGTCTACATGACAGATTAGTACTGGATGGGGCCTATAAACTCATCATCAGTTCGGATTACCTTCTCTATATGGTCAGCGACCACGAGATAACAGGAATTGAAGCATTCCTCTATAGGACAGTTGCTCGAGTAGCTGATTAACACGGTTTAGTTTTCGAAACTGAAGAAGGTGATTACAATCCTCTCATAAAGGTAATAATAAATAATAATAATAATAATAATTTTCATTACCCTGTAAGACAATCAAAGAGGTACATTGTGTAGGATCAGTCAGAAAGGGGTTTAAGAGTGAAATTGAAAATAAGAAAATTCAGTAAGAGTAGCACATTCATTGAATTTTTCATTTCATTATTCAATCATTACCTGAAGGAAGTAATAGTTTTTCTCTAGTAGGAAATACTCAAATGTAATTTTGAAGCTGTGGATATTACAAGAGTTTTTCAGTTCAAGTGGTAGCAGATTGAATAATCTGAGCCCTATTACATTGAGGAAATTGTAATTCAGAACATTTTTACAATTAGGCATATGAAAGTATGTCTTGCACCTGGTATCAATTGAAAGCACATTTTCATTCCTTATGTAACAGTTACAGTTATCATATATAAAAACACATAATTCGAATATATACAGGCATGGCAATGTTAGTATTTCAAAATTTTTAAAAATGCTTCAACAGCGTTATCAGCTATTTCTGGTCTAAAATATCACGAAGGTTTCTCAGAAGATGAATCATGGAGTTCAATTTTGATGTAACTGTTCCACAATGAGTTTTTCAGTTGATAAATTCATCCAAGTGTACACCTAAAAACTTCACCGTAGAGCATGGAGAAATTTCATCATCTTCAATTCGTAAGTTGAAACTGGCTATTTCTTTTGGAACCTGTTCAGCAAAAAGCACATATAAAAACCGCAGAGATAACGTCATTCCTGCGGCAACACAAGGATAAACAAATGCATTGGGTCTGGTCTTCACGCGAATATCCTAGTCTAGAAATATAGTTGAGGGCAGAAATTTGCCCTTGGAACAAACTGAAAAAATTATTATGGCCCGAAGGCTTTAAAGTTTGGAGACCCCTGGTATTGACGATACACGATACAAAAAACTATACACTGTATCATGTATGAAGGGAGGTTGGTTGAGTAACAGCGTCAATTTCTTCTTTCAATTGTTTCCTTGCCGACGATTGTTTTTTCAAGTTAAAGATTGATCCTCATATCCAACCAACCCTTTGTCAGAAAAATTTTTGAATCACCAAACTAGTTATCTGAATATCTCAAAGCAAATACATGCTTCCTCTCAGTTCCTTCGTTTGAATTTTTTAAAAGCTCTGTTGAGAATTTCGTTAGACATGAAAGAATTATGTTACATAATACAGGATTTAATATTCATTGTAAATTTTCCCATTCATTATTATAAAGTGCCAACGAACGGTTCTGCAAGTATTGTTGGTGGAGGCAGATCTTTATGGATATAAATAATGACTTATCTTATTTACCATTACATAAAACAGCTTTAGGGAAATTTGCATTGTTTATTTCACTGGAGCGAACCTTTCGGGAACACGTCACTTCAACTTCATAGCCAGAATATTTCGTTAATTACACTGACTCAGCTGCACAGCACTAAAATCATCTGCATAATTACGATGTCGAGTTCCCTAATTAGCAATTTGATACACCAAACTTACATAACACATCTTCCGCAGCAAAGTAATTTTACTTTGTTAATCATTTCGTAAAGTGTCGCACACGTTTGCAATAAAAGCTTGAAAACACGTTGTGAAGTAAATTTCATTCAACGTTGAAAGCAATAGTTTTAATGTAAAATGAATTTCTCTGCTGAAAAAAAGTTTCAAGCACAATTTGGCTGATAAACCAAACATAATAACTGTAATCACCATATAAGGTGATTTTTTCATGAGATATGTCCCTCTTGAAGAAAATCCTTGAGAACTTTTCAAGTTACACTCAATTGTAAGATTTCCTCTAAACAGTTTACAATATGGTAACACGTGGTTCACAAAAAAAAACACTTTCGATACACAAAGTCACATGCCCAGAGATATCCAACGAGTCCCTATATAAAAAAACTGGATTAATCAACGTAAGAAAAATATACGTGTATGAATGTTCACTATGGACATTGAGTGGACCCATCAATTATACCATAATTATACCACGCTACAGACTGACTCACAATCAAGAATTTGTCACACACATTGGCTCTTAATTATACAATCAGCTACCCACATACATATAACATATCAATAGCTACAAAATACTTGAAGAAAATGAAGCTTTAGTAGATCACCAAATCCGATTCTGGCACACCAGCCAATGAGAGCGCGGTACAGCTTGGTGTTGCGCATTTACGCTTTGAGCAGTATGGCTTGATTCGGTGTAAGGTCACGCGTACTGTTGAGAATCAAGCAGCGTTATCGCGGTTTAAAAAATAACGATTCGAGCGAAACTGATACATTAAACTTCAAACGAATTCATACTGCACAGAGCGTACCTGCGCAATGCCAAACTATACCGCGCTCTCATTGGCTGGTGTGCCAGAATCGGATTTGGTAATCTACTAGCTTTATATTAAAAAAGTGTTTAATAAATTGAAAAATATATATGAGAATCTCAGACCACCATCTATGTAGACCCTCCTGAATACCCCAATGCCTCTATACCTCTATATCTTTGAATTATCTTATGTGAGTCATATCAATCATTATATGTCTTTATTCGACCTATTTTTTCCAAATGAAACTATGTTACCCCATTAGACGGTTTAGCACTAGTACCTATATTATAATTTGGCTGATGAACCTTAGCCACCTCAGGCACAATAACAGGTGAGCTATCGTGACCTCAGACTGCTAGAAGTAGTCATTATTCCATAGTGTTTATATGATATGCAGAGGATCACTCGATATCATCATTTAAAATATATTTGAATAGGACTGGCCGATACGTGATGAAAATCCATATTGAAAAACTATTCAATACAGTTTATTGTAGGATTTTCACTATAAAATATCATACAATGAACTGTATTATAATTAGTTTTTTAAAATGTATTTACTTTAAATGTTCTAGAAAAAATAAAATAAACTAGTGTTCGTCTAGCTCGGAAATAATTTGTGATACTGATTTATACTATACTATTATATATTATACTATACGAGTACTTTACCATATTTCATGAACCACACCTCAAAATTAGAAGTTCTCAAACAAAGTAAGGTGTAATTCATAAAATCACTATGGATCTTCATCAAGTGACCGGCTATACCATACTAAACTATACTATACTATACTATACTATACTTTACTTATAATATACTATATTATACTATACTATACTACCACTTGTATTTATAACTAATTTTACTGCAGTTTCGTCCCGTAAGGACATGTTTAGACTGATACAATGAACTAAAAAACCTTCACCAGATATTCTTCTCGGAAGAATTTATCTTGTTATAATTGATATGATACTGCAACATTACATGGCTGACTGACTGCGAATAGCCATGATACTCCCTAGGTGGCTCGGGGAGTTATCAACATTGTCCACCTAGGACACGGGGCTAATAACCAATGTAGTCGATGCCGATGACACCCAGAAAAATTAAAAAAGACTGAACATAATTGATAATGCTAGCACTACTGTAGGTGATAACAAAGGTAGTCAACTTAATTGAGTACCTGTGGGTACGCTAATCTGAAAACTGGCGAGTAAACGTGATTGATTGAGTCATCTAGTAGGTTACATTTGCATTGCTTATCAATTTTCAAGGATTCCAAATAATTAAGTTTTCAACCCTTGCTTGTATAGTGCAAAATCTTCGTTTCGTTTGGAATCGGGAACTTGTGGTTGCATGGAATGGTTTGGAAACGTCGAATCAATTTAAGCTAGTCTGAAGGACCCTTCATGTTCAGCATAACGTTTTGAGAAACTGCGGCCACATGGTCCAACATAAACACTATTACCCTCCGGCCACTTAAGCTCATTAACTCCAGATTTGTCCATCTTGTCCACTTCATCTCTGACATCAAAAAAAAAATAGGTAACCTGGCATTTTGCCTGAATGTCACTTCCACTCAATGACTTTTGTTATTAGATATCATATAAACATTTTATTCGAGGTTGAAATATTTTATACAGTGAATATCATAGATTTATTCAGAAGAAAAAATCATGCAGAGGGTTAATTAGTTACATTTATACTTCGTAGAAGATCCACAGAAAACTAACTCAAAACTATAAATTACTATAGAATACTCAATAGGAATACAGAAAAAAGAGAGTACCAAGTGGTATTAGAGATTCTACTATTTCTACAAGTTGAGAATCGTGGATACTCCGATTGGAAATAATTTTCAACATGGCTACATTGAAAAACATACAAAAATGAACAGATGTTCATGAGTATCTAAGTAATTCAGAGAGAAAAAAATCTACAGAAGAAGAATTTAACCTCATTTTTGAATTTTGCTCAAGCGTTCAACAACGTTAATCATACAATTTTGCTCGATACACTACAAAAACAGAAATGAAAACAAAGATATCCACAAAACATTCAAGTGACAAACACCGATATGTTGGACTGAGAAACGTGTAGTGCACCTTCTAAACTAGAAAGTATGGAGTTCCGCAAGGAGCGGTTCTTGGCCCAGTCCTCTTTACGTTATATTTGACTGAATTATCTGATATTACGAGTAAAGGAAGCATTGTGAATTTTGCTAAACTGGAGCTTGACTAAACTGGAAACTGAAGTAGAGTCTGATGCAGCTCTTCCGAAGGATTTTATCATAGTCAACTTTTTGAATATCGTTATTGCAGTTAAGTCCTATATGGACATTTTCAAACTAATATTGCATCAGTTTGAAAATGTTAATAAAGTTAAGAGCCCTATGGAGTGGCAGCGCCATATTGGAAATCGCGAAAACACTTTGTGAATAAATG
>WOGP01001885.1:0-17931 GCA_015342065.1 Leptinotarsa undecemlineata
GTTCATAACCGCATATCACCCTGCGGCCATTCAGCTGTCGGCACGAATCCTTACACCTTAGCTTGGTTAGGCTGGTCCACGGTGGCATGTTTTGCGAAGGCTTTTGGGGAGTTTTAGTTCCCCTCACCCTACTTATTTCTGCCACTGACCAGGAGTCTGGCGACCCCGTCCGTAAGGCCACATGGGCTTCCCGGACAGAGTCTTCAGTCTCCTGGCCGTTCCTCTATTCACCACATGAGGACGCGCTCGATAGGTAGCCCAGCCTTTCGATACTCAGAGTGCCTGTTGAACGTTTTTATGTCTTCCATTGCTGATATATAAAATTGTTTTCTTCGTAATTCAATATTAACTGATAATAATATCTCCGGCAACTCTGATTTGATGATGCTTGTGTCACTCAGAGATTTCGTTTTAGTTTCATCATATCAAACGTTGAAAACACTATTTGGTGAATTTTTTGGCGACTTCAGGTATTCAAACATGAATAATATATTCGGAATTAATTGAGGCGACCTTGAGAAACATATTATCCTGCTGCATCAACAAATCAAACCTGATTCCACCAATTATTTTCAAATAAATCCATTCTATGAGAAGGATGTTACTAAATTGATTACTATTCAGTCGCTGTGACGATCGCAAATTGCGATAGTAAAAATGAAAAACAATTTAACAACCTCATGACTGCTATCACGATAAATAAAAAAGTTACAACTACAAATTCGAAATAATAACAAGGTATTCCAACAAAATTACATCACGAAAATAACAGTTAGTTGGTAAATGAGAAGGTAGTATCGCTAGCCTCGTTACGTGAACACATATATTACTTTCAGAAGATAATTTATTCGATATTCCTGTCCTATGAGATTAACAGAAGATTGAAATAGGATCTTTCACAAATTATCTAACATGTTTGTTTTAGAATGATAAACTATTATCATTCTTAAGGATTTTCATAGCATCTGGATGAGATTTCAAATTCCATGACAATAAAAATGCTTTCATTTACAACGTGTCATTGAAAATGCAACGAGGCCGATTTCGCTGCAGTTGTGACGATGAAAGAATACACTTTCGTTTTCTATTTGTGTGGTCAATACATGTAGACAAATTAATGAAATCAAAACGATTTTGGAAAAATTTCATAGAATTTTTCGACTCCCCACTTTTTTCATTTCACTTATGGAAGAAAATTATAACATATAAAATTCACCGACACGATGAGTCGTACTTGAATATTGTACGATTTCAGTATCCTGACTTTCTGAATATCAAGATACAAAACTGAAGCAGAGTTTATAACGAATAAATCAAACATAAACCAATTTACTTAGGTCGCGAAAAGTTTTGATATATATCTTATATGAAAATCATGTTTTCAGAATATGGAAAAGTAACTTCAGACGATGAACCATCCTTCTATTTGGCTTCAGTAGTAACCAAAATTTCAAGAATACTTCATTTCAATGAAAGTCATTTGAAAACTATTTGATGATATAATGTTAAAACCGTCTATTTGCCTCATGATTTCTGTGAAAGAATAACGATTTTTTGGATGAAGGAAATTTTGGAAATAAAAAAAAATTAAATATACCGAAGATATATCCATAAATGTCACAAATGAGTTTTACATATATATATATCTGAAAGTTTCTAATACAGTGTCAAGTGTAATATGTAAGTAATCATTAGGTACCCACTGCTCAATGTGATAGAGAACGATATTATAATTGATTGCTCACTCTATTAAAATATTTTGATTACCTGTCATGGTATTGATGCTAACAGTTTTCGTTTGAGTTCGTGATTATTTCGAATAATTTTTACATATTCAATGATTTGCGAAAAGAGGACAAGTTTTTACACGTTTGTGGTTTTGATAAGTCCTAGAACCATCATTTCAGCTGATTCATTGATAATTAGTATTCCATGGGCTAATCTGTTGTAGAAAACTTCAAATCAGCATGCATAATTCATTGAGTACGTGCTCTTTCAACTACTATTCAAACAAGAAAAACCCGACTTCATGTTGATGTGAAATCATATCAGGAATTTTCCATAGTTTTGTTTCATTTCTTTTTGAAATTTATATTTTTCATGGTTCAATTCTCTGACTATGAAATGTGCGACCCTTCGAAATTTGAAAAAATGCACTGTGTTGGACTTATCTTTGTGAAATATCTACGAGACTGAAAAGTACACAGAAATCGAGGGCTGGAGATTGAAATTGGAGAAACTTAAAAGATTTGGAATTAAATCACTTCAAGTACTCAAAAACATAGAGTAAATTAGTCAAAAACTGACCACTCAGTGTATTTGAAAATACATTCATTTTATACCATCATTTCTCTACTCTGAAATATCCTAATATAAAACAAAATAAAAGGTCTGATTAGAGGTACGTATATTTTATTTGCATGAAGTGTAATGGAAAATGAAAATCTAAAGTAATATAATTGACGATCGTGTTCTTAACTTTTATAAAGATGTTTCTATCAATATAAATCAGTACTATGAGATTGAATGACTAAATTAGTAGACCATGAACCATCTAAAATGCGAAACATAACATCGCGAAAAATAACTTTTGGAAAAACTACAGACACACATCAGGTTTGAGTAACAGGTAATCCAAAACCAGACAGCGTTGTTTCGTTGATTCATCAGCGGTGCTAAGCTGAACCATTAATTCATTCTGGACTCAACTGTCTCTAAAGAATCTTTCCTTGCGGACAAGCCATTTATGGAATCGAACCAATCCTCGAATATGAGAGATAAACGAGTCTCTCTTTTGAATCACCAATGCGTAGTTTAGGGCTTCATATTCAACATGTCATTTAGCTTTTTGTTGAAGACGACAGTAAACGCCATCAGTGATATATCTGAAACTGTGAGCTGTGAGAAATGCAATAAATGGTATATTGGTCAAACTAAGTCGACCATAATGATAATAATCGGTTTTATAGACTAGAGGAGTCCAATGTCGCTCAATATACCTAAGAGCACGGTCACACAATGAGTGAGGAATGCTGCGCATGTCAAATGGTTTTCTGATCAGGAGTATATAAAATACTATTTTACAATTAACATCTGGGCTGGAAAGTCCCGGGAACAGAAACGCGTTTTTCTTTTTTCAAAATTGCTTTCATTCATCAACATAATTTCCTTCAAGAGCCACACGCTCATTCCATCGCCGCTTTAATATTTCAAAAATACTTTTTTGTCAAAATTTATCTTTTGCCTCAAAATAGGCATTATATGCTATATATTATTCACTGTCCATGGTATTTCGTTGTCAAGATATTCCATAAATACTACACCAGGCATATCCGGAAAAACCGAGTCCATAACCTTTCCAGAAAATTGTTGTGCTTTGGGGCGTTATGGACGAGGTTCACTAGTTGCTCTCCACTCAGATACTTTCTATATCCATCTCTTTTCATTCACTGCTTTGTATGAATGCATCAAAGTGCAATTTCTATCATGACATAATTGCACTGAAATACAAACCTTTCACTTGTCACGCTTATGAATGTTCGACAGGATCGACAAGTGAAGTTCTTCAAAGTTCAGTTACCTCCATGTATCGGTTATCTCACTATGACGTGAAAAATGTATGTATCGTGAATCAGAAAAGATTAACAGATTACACGTGCGTCATTGATTTATGTATCTGAACTAATAATAATATGAACAGGAAAGATTTGATTGTTTGTTGCACCTAGAGGGAGCAATATTATCATGGCTATATCGGCTGCATTTCATTCAAGAAAAAGCTAGGAATCTCCACAGAAATTATAATAATCTAATGTGCCGCAGTGTCTTGAGAACAGAGCATAGACTGACTCAATGCGACATGAAATAGTGGGTGTTATAGAAGCATAGAACGAAAGTCTACGTCTTTATTGAATAATGTTATGGTATATTGGTAACATCAAAATTTTGATTATTATTATATTCATATACTTGCACCAAGCTTAGATATCTTCTGGGAAATCGTCCAGAAACGGAAGTTTTACAAAAACAAATGTTCCGCCATACAATGTCATCTTTGGGCCTGTCTTTGTTAGTTTTGTTGCATCTCAAGAGGACCGGCTGGGTTGGACAAGCAAACCAGTTCTTTTTATTCGTTTGAAACTCTCAAAATGCTTTTCAAACTTTGTTCGATTTCACACGTTTTATATTGATCATACAGTATGCAAAACTATTGCATTTTATCCATTTCTGAGCTATGTTCGAAGTTGCGAGTAGCGTTAGCTCCTCGGTAACTTATTTTCAAATCTATTGCAAAATTGGAATCAAACAGACGAGGAACGGGTAAACACATAGAACAATTTGAATAAAATATTCAAAGCGTTCGATAATACTCTACTCCAACACAAAACACTTATTTAGCTTTCCATAAAATTAGTCTTACTGTCGAGTAGTTTATAACAAGTTTCACTTGTTGAACCGTGTATGAAAAGTAAAACGCTGACGATTCTACTCGTGGTGGATATTTATGGATGCGAGGTATTCCTAGAATAATACAACACTTTTCATCGAACCAGAGCAGAAATCAACTGCTATCAACATAACAAAGTTGAGCAGATAAGAAGAACTGTTAGATCCTTTTAGGAAGAAAATTTGACTTGCAATCCATCGCTGGAACCGAGTATTAATTTTTCCATGCCCTTTCGATGTTTCAAGAAAATTTTTCTTGATTCCAATAGCCAGACTTGTCTGTTTTTTTCAGATTGGGATGGCATGGAAGTGAATCCAGTTGTTGCAGATGTAGAGAGATATATAACTTGGCTTCCTTGATCACATTGTCACTCTTTGGATGCAAAGTTGATTCTTAAAGTTGTATATATTTGTCGTGATTGAAAAAACTGAGGTCAAGTGTCAAGTTTTCTTAAATATATTCTGATCATTCGAAACCGACTTTTTATCAAGCAGGATCATTTTTTTCACCCGAGAAGAATTGGAAACAATAACATGGATTGAGTATTCCGAACAATATAATAGTTCTACTTTCAATTATTACCATTTCCACCATCAACTCACACGATCATTCAAGAGAAAATGAAAGAGTGGAATAGAAAATTGTTGTCTGGCATATTTCCAATAGATTTCAAAAGAAAGATTTGATACTTTTCTGAATTTCTGAACAATTTCCATATTGTTATATTTTATTAACAATTATCCTACCTTACTCCACAATTTGTCTTAGCTTTACCTGCACTTGATAGACTTTTTGCCCTCAGACTGAATGTTAAAAAAAAAAAATTTCGAAATTTTGAATACATATTTTTTTATGAAATCATAATATAAAAATGAAACTTTGTTGGTTGATTGATAAGTGATAAACTTCTACATCGCTCAACCGATCGTAATGAAACTTGACATGTATAAGTGATTTTTCATAGAGAAGGTTTTTATGCTATCAATTTTTCTGTAACTGGCCACTAGATGGCGCTGTAAAAAAATTTGTTTGAAAGAACTGTTCTATAACGCTGCGCAAGCCTAAGTTCGTTGATCCTGATTCTGTCAAAACATTGAAACAGCAGCAATACAGCAACATAGTACTAGTAATGTATAAAATAAAACAGTCCCCAATATTGCAAATATATGGTCACGAGTTTTGTAAAGTCGAATTTTCAAAAATTCATATCACTGTTCATTTTCGATATTTTTTTGACGTGCCATCACTTATTTTTTGATTATTCCTTCGACGTTTGAGAAACACGTATAGCATATGAACGAAAAATTCGCATCTTAGCAAATTTTCACGATTCATGAGGAAAATTCAAAAAAATTTTGTTTCATCTTGAAAATAAAAGTCAAAGGATCGAATTTCCAAGTATTTTATAGTTTTCCCTCATTTACTAGAATTCTAGCTAGAGAATTCCGTTTACCCGAGATCGATATCATCTTTGAATCGAGAGATATCTCATTAGTTTTATAAATATCTCTTGGTACGAGATACGCCATCATAAAAAAGAAGATACTATATAAACGTATGTGTTGTATTGCCTACTTTATTAAAGATACATGTATTCGTTGCCCTCAATGTAATCATCTCACTCAGATACCTCGCACAAAAATGTAGTTCTTCAAAGTTCAGTTACCTCTACGTATCGTTTACTTTATTGCGTGATAAAATTCTATATCATGATGGATATGTACGTATGAATATCTTCGCGTGATATAATTTATGTAGGCACGAAAAATGAGCGTAATTACATGTTTATCATCATTATTGCTTCATCAACAAATTCGTTTTGATTACCTGTCCAGTTAATTCGTATTTACAGAATCAGAAATTATTTGGAACTGCGTGTTTCATGTGGAAAATTCTCTCGCCGATCCACAGGTTGTTTGGAATTTCTACTATGCTATTGGATGGATTCTAAAAGGAATCAATCAATCACTTAAAAACGAGTGTTCGAGAAAACATTGATATTCATCAGTGGAAAGCAACAGTTACTTCCTTCTCCAGTCGAATCGAATGACTACAACAATTTCTTATTGAGTAATTTGAGCCCTCCACGGCTAGAGTTATTTGTACTGAAGCTATTTGTTGATGCTCCGTCCACAATTGCGAAATTATTTCTAGTAGAAGCATTCCTCACAGTGCTTAGTTATACTGTTTGGAGTTCAATTCTTCAATTCTTTCCATCAGTGGAAGTAACAGGATCAATTCGCGTATCATTGAGTGCAAATGGCCAGACTTCATTTGGTAACAGTTCATTTGTGGATAGATTTGAGGCGACAATTTCTTTCATGTTGAAAGAGCCCGACTACAAAACTAGTTTCTGATGTTTCTGATAATAATCAAAATAATAATACTATAGCAGGAATGGAAACTAACACCCTTGCGCCACCACTTACCCAAGCAACTGGTGCAAAACTAGACCGACAGCAGAGGCGCAACCGGAAAGGAGAACGGTATTCTCCTTCCGGTGCCGGTCGTGGGTTCACAGGACTAATCAAGCGATAAACCCAAAACTTGGTTCCTGGTAATCGAAGAAGGGACCCACACAATCGATCCACCCAGAGAGGTCAGAGGCAAGATGGTGGGTCCATAACGATGACAACCAGGGCAGTGACAACGGATGCTTTGAGTGAAAGCATGAGCTGAGAGATAGCCTTATGCATTGCTATATGGCGAGAATGTATGCTCTGTGGTGTGAAACACATCCAGAGCATGCCGCCTTTTCTGTTCAGAATCTTAGGGAATAGTTATCCTATCTTCGGCGGCGGGGCTATATAGCTCCTTCCCAGCCAACTAATGAAGTGGTAGAAGTGAAACTTTTACCTTCCGTTGACACGGCTGGAGAAGAGACTCGCATCATGCCACCAATGGAAACAATCAGAATACATACGTTGCTCCACAGAATTAGGCTTCTGACGCCACAAGAACTGGATTGATTGGATGCGGAAAAGGTATTAAGAGGCATCTGGCAAATCAACACCGCCGTGTATAGCGTAGTCCAATCGCTTTCCGAATCGAAAGGACGAAATCCCGGCCTTGCGGTTCGGGAGAATTGAACGGTGTGTACACAAGATAGAGGCTAAGATCACGTCGGCGAGACAACACTCGTCTCGTATTCAACGTGTGATGGATTACCTGGCGGACAGCAGGCCGTTCACGCCCACATTGCGGCGAACGGCCGCCAAACTACGATGTATCCATCACACTTTGAGTTGAGACGTGCTGCTGACCACCTTGATAAAATATAAATACTTGTGGCTGCTAAGAAGTCACTAGTAAGGCTAGCGAGAAGTATCGTGGAAAACCTTAGGTTTCGCGAGAAAAGTTCTCGCCTATTCCAAAATCCTCCACGTGTTGTGGATAATCCCCGACCGCTGATAAGATGGAATCCTTCTGGAAGGACATCTATGAAAACCCGCAGTCACTCAACTTAGACACTCCAGCCCTAGCGCAGTTCGAAGCTTTCAACAGAAAGCTTCGGCAGCCTGAGTTCAATGAAGTGCGTAACTCGATAACCTCTTTCGAAGAGCCGTTGTGCCTTCCAAAAACTTTGTTACTCTAGGCCCAGAGCACAGAGTGGACTGAACACTCATTGTTGGAAAAAACCACCAAGTACCCACCGCCATCTGGCCAGAGTTTTCAACTCATGGCTGGACGGAGAGCGGCCGATTCTGGATCGGTTCGTCGGGTGGCGGGGGACCCTTCTCATCCCCAAAAGTGAAGATTGGTCGATTCCGGTAAGATGCTTGAATCCATGTTAGAAGAAGAAGCATCTTATACACACGAATACTCACCGCAGTTGACCAAGTGTTTGATCGAATATATGAGCAGAGAGGGTCGAAAAGAGAAGTGGCTGGTTGTAAAAAGAATCTGCTCATCGAAAGATGTGTAACGCAGGACTCGATACAATATAAGCCTAACCTCTCTATCGTCTGGATCTATCACCGCAAGGCATTTGATACAACCACGCATAAGCTTGCACTTGCTCAGATGCCTTGCAATAACAGACAAAATTGTAAGATGCCTTGAACAACTGATAACACTCCTGGCGAACTCGCTTCAGCGTAACATCTGGTCAAGCCAGAGTCCAAACAGAGTGGACCATTTTCCGAAGTGGTGTATTTGAGGGCAATTCCCTCAGTCCCCTTCTCTCCTGCATCTCACTATTGCCATTATCCATTGCGCACATAAATACTCGAGGGTATAACTGTAGCACCCCCGGAAACTGAGGCACAAAGTCACCCATTCGTTTAATATGGATGATCTTAAACTTTATGCATCTGGAGATGATGATAATATGGAGATGGATGATCTCCATCAGTCCATGAGGGTGGTGGTAGGGTACACGCATGGTATTGGTATGAAATTCGAAATAGACGAATGTGCGATTGTCAATCTCAAAACAGGCCGATGCTGGAACTACGGAGAGGGTGTGCAGCTCGTAGATAGAAGCAAGATCGTACAACATTTGGATGCCGTAGAATGTGAAACAATACCACTCACAAGAGGTAACAGCATTAAATATGCTCACCGTTCCAATCTAACTCTACTCATTGGGAGTAGTGGAGTGGACTCAGGAAGAGTTGTATCAACTGAACTTGAAGACCCGAAAAATGGTACATGCCAATAGGAGTTTGCATCCCAAATTATCTGTTCCACCGTTGTACTTCTACCGATGTCAGGGATTGCTTTCAGACTGTCTACATGACAGAATGGTACTGTATGTAGCCTGGCAAGTCGTCAGGAGTTTGGAATTCCTTCTCTGTATGGTCTGCGACCATGAGAGATCAGGAGTTGGAGCATTTCTCTTTAAGGCAGCTGTTCGAGCAGCTAATAAACTCGCTTCAGTTTCCGACAGTGAACGAGGTGATCACAACTCTTTCACCGAGTTGGAACCTGTTCATCAAAAGGTTCATATAAAAGCCACAGAGATCACCTCACTTCTGCGGCAACACGAAGATAAGCCAATACATGGGGTCTATTTCAATAACATTGAAGACTTTGACTTATCAAAGTGCCTGACTTT
Organism: Leptinotarsa undecemlineata; assembly: GCA_015342065.1. Classification (NCBI taxonomy): domain Eukaryota; kingdom Metazoa; phylum Arthropoda; class Insecta; order Coleoptera; family Chrysomelidae; genus Leptinotarsa; species Leptinotarsa undecemlineata. Next base: position 9,507 of record WOGP01001885.1, read on the forward strand.
CAGTGGCATTAGGTGGTTGTAGTCAGAAAAACGTTTATAAGTAGTACAGGCTCATCGCAGTAGATCGAAAAGATGTGAATAACGATTCTTGCCCTTGAAGCTCCAACACATCAACAAACGATGAAAATGTTGAGAAAGTAAATAAAAAGTTATGGAGCACCGTCGAATCATTCTAAGAGAAATTGCTGAGGATGTCCTCATATCGAATGGCTCATGACATGCATTTTTTTCTAAAATATTGGGAATGAAGCATGCGGCAGCGAAGTTCGTTTCAAAATTGCTCAATTCCGGTCAGAAATACCGTCGCATATGTATATGCGTATGAGATTGAAATCAAATTCCAATCGTGAGATAGCCTAGAAGTGCCATAACCAAAAAAGAAGGCCAAGTCTATCAAATATCGAAGTTTTGCTCATTGTTTTCTTTAATTACCGTGACGCAGTGCATCAGGAGTGTTTGACACATATCTGTACAGTTAGTAAGGAGTATTATTTTGACAACAGATCTGACCACCAGTGACATTTTTCTTTTCCAAAGATTGAATAGATCTATGGAAGGATGATGTTCTGTGAAACCGAATTGCTGGGATAGTTCAAAAACATACCAAAAAAATGTTTTGAACTGCTTCAAAGATTGGAAGAAACGCTGGCACAATTGTATCATATCTGAGATGAACTACTTTGGGATACCAAAAAATTAATTGAAAAATGAATGAATATTTATAAAAAAAGAAAATTCACCTGATGTTTTGAACAGGCAGCGTATTTCCCTATCCATGTTGTTTTTTTTACCAACTCATCAAAATACTGCTATCTCCAAGGACCTAGTACTTTCGATAATAATACATTTTTACATTAATGAACGTTCAATAATTGTCGTATTACCATAGTGGATATAATTTGAATTCCAATTACTCCTTATCGTGTGTTCGGCGATAAAGGCTAAAGTAAACAAATTATACATTAGTTATTGAAGTATTTACCTTAAAAATTTACAAACGAAGGCCCACGTATTCTATAACTGAGACACACTGAATAGCAGAAATGTTTTGAAACATATCGTGTACATATTTTGTCGTTCGATGTGACGTTATTCAATATTTTGAAGAAAAACGTAGAACCGGTATTTTATTAACAGTTGTCTCAACCCATATACATTTCATTTCCATTTATGTTTCCATAATTCAACGTATGACAACCTAAATTTTACTGTCTCTTTTGTTATCGAAAATTGCATAAAATTGCCGTGACGGGATTTAACGTCAGAACATGGTACGGTGTAATATAATTCACTGGAGCAATGTTAGCAAAACATATCTATTGAGAACACTTTCTTAACATATATGCGCGTTTCGCAACCCAAGTTAGCGTCCTCAGGCGATCTTGGTTAGCGAAACGCGCGTCGAGACGCTAATTATTGTTCTGGGTTCGAGAAAAAATTTTGGGAGGTTTTATTGAGCCCGATAAGCTTCTTTTCCCGATGAAAAGGACCATGTCAGTCTTCTTGGGATTAATCGACAATGAGTGTTCCTTACACCATGTTTCTATCAATTAAAGCCACAAATTTGTCTGTCTGCATGATAACTATGTCATCAGCATATGTGGCAGGCACACGTTGAAAGGTAAGTCCTCGTTAGTCCTTAGCTCGCACAAGTTTATCAACTTCTGAGAGTTGTAATTCGTATGGGGGCGACAGCTGATTGACGGAAAAAGATATTTTAAAACAGATTTTTGTCAAACCGCTGGGTAAAGACGCCAAATTGGTTGGTGAAATACGTATCGAGAAGTACTCTATTTCTGTTGATTGACGAAGCAGCTTGTTTTGAATTCACTTTACACTGGAGGTTTCCGTTCATTTTTCCATACGATCCAATTATTTTGTATTGAAAATACTATAGATAAGCAAAAAATGCCAGTGATATGACAACGTAGTTGTGCTTAGGGATACAAAAGACCCTAATATCTTCCACTGATTACAATCTTTTCAGCGCCGAAGGTGGCTAATTTTATCTAGTAGCTTAATCCACTCACTGAATGAAAATTAAGTAATGGAGCTATTCTCTTCAATCATGTCTAGAACTAATGACAAAACAAAATCAAATCGGCTTTCCATACATCATGGCTCAACCCCGACACCGTAACGCCGCTGACACGGTCAATTCGAATTTACCCCCGATTCGTATCGTGTTTCCATCACAAGAAAAATCCAGTAATAACATCTTGATGAAATAGAACTGGGGCGTGAAATAACCCATGAAACCAATTCAGAGAGGTGAGAAAATAACGGTACGTGTATATGGAAATTTCATAATAAAGGAATCATAAGCTCACATTGGAATTGCTTCTGCTGCTATGAGGATTTATTAGCTTGATATTCTCATAGGAATATATACCTAATGAGAAATATCAGTGCTGTGGAATTTAAGTCTTCAATCACTTATAATGTGTATTGAAAGTTCTTGTCCTGATATGTGGTGTAACTGATCGACCCTTGACAAAAATTCATAAAAGATAGATAGATAGATGAGTAGGCATGTTGGATCTACTCCATCTCTTAATGATGGAAAGATGTCATCATAGAAAGATGGAGGAAAAGAAACATCAAAGTCAATCGAACTGGTTATAAACGTGATGGAAAAAGGCATCAAAAATTCACAACCATCCAAACTCTATCTCATTATTGAATTTTACCAATTTGTCTATCAGCTGTCTGGTGGCGTTTATAACGATACTATTCGTAGAAGTCTCAGTAATGCTAGTGAAATCAATTCAATCAAATATTATGTACCAATCAGTGGATGATATGAAAACATATTTTTTTAATAACGTTATATTGTTTTTAAGGGGAAAACACAAGCACTAAAGTAAAATTCTCAAGGCGCTCTTAGAGCGGTGCCTATGCGGGAGTAGGGATTCACATTTATTCCATGTGAAGGCAGTTCACCAAATGAGGGAGTTCTTGAACAGTGAAGTTCCAATAGTAGTGAGTTGAATGTCGCAACAATGATTAGTCACAGTTCATCACGTATTTTTGTTATGTACTCTTGGTGAAAACAAATGTTCTGTATCACTTGAACACTCCACAGAAAATTATTTATAGAAGACAGATAAATCCCCAAATTCTTTTCGAAATTCCAGATGATCCAGGTTGCAAGTGATGTTCGCGTCTCCAGTCAGGAGGATGGTTCCTTTCTGTATGGATTCTAGCAGCTACAGGGTATGTTTAGGGGCGAACCTCCATACATGAAAACGATACGGAAAGGTCTGATCTAAGATTTACAAAGCATCAAATGTTGTTGAGGTGTGCAAAGTTTTCTGGTTCGGAACAGTGTTTCAAGCTTTTTAGAAGCAGCCTTAGCAATTCCAGCGACATGAATGCGACAAGACATAATGGTGTCCATTTCAACCCGCAATAAACTTATCGAAGCAGAAAGCGGAATTGTGTGTCCTGACATTATATCCGGTTCGGATATATTTATCTTCTTGGATAAAACTGATGCCTGGGTTTTAGCGCCATTAAATTAAAACTGGTCCCTTCCACCCCAATTTGAAATCACTTCTAGATCCACATTAGGATATGCAACCTCCTACTGCCGGTTAAAATATGCATCCGCAGCTGATGTCCTGGAATCTGAATGGAATGGCGAGACAAGTGTACTATCGTCAGCAAAGATTTCTGGTTTTTTACAATAGGTCGTTCATATACAATAAAAAGAAATTTGGAGACAATATGGACCCATGGGGAACAGCAGCATTTATGATGACGGCCTTAGAAATATCAAGCGCAACAGCCTTTGACTCTTCATGTTTCTCGATTGCGTTATTTCAATTATGGGTGAAATACGATAGAAGGTTGCCTTTGATCTTCGTTTCCTAAAAAACAAAGCCTAATTGATGATCGGTCGAGATGTTAAAGCCTATCAAATATTCATGGATATGGTGTTTTACGATTTTCTTCATTATTTTTGATATCACTGATAGCAAAGCTTTAGTAGAGACGTTTTTCTTTTCATTCTTGTGAATAGGCTGAACACGAGAACAAGAAGAAAAAAAACCCTTCTTTGTAAGACATGTTAAAAAGTATATAAAATACTGGTGCGAGTTGATTTGCGCACTTTTTGAGTACGATGACGGGCCCTTCATCAAGACCAGACGCCTTTTTGATATCGAGCTGTTTCAAAATTCGCTTGGCTAGGCGTTGTTCAGAAGTTGTTTTCGAAATTGTGGATTCTAGAGAGGGAATAGTGGGAGGTGCCTTTTCCAGAAAATCTACTGTGGAGACAGACACAAATTGTACAGCTAGTAGATTTACTTTCTCTATGGCTATTGTTGCAATTGAAACATCCGCTTGTATTAGTGGTAGAATTTTGGATTTTGTAAAGTTCTGATTAACAGCTTCAGCTCCCGACCAGAAGAATCTAGACCCGTTAGGATTGGCAAACAATTTACCCCTAATTTTCTGGTTGTGAAATTCTTTGCTTTCATTCATTCCATTTCCCACACTTTTGACTTCAATTTTGGGATTGAAGTCGACATTTTGAGACTGAAGTCGAAATTTTGAGATTGAAGTCGAAATTTTGAGATTGAAGTCGACATTTAAAGAATACAGTCAAAATTTCGAGATTCAAAATCGTAATTTCCAAGAAACAAATAATAAAACTATGCTGCCCTTTTCCCTGCCAAAAAGAAAGTGAATCTAAGTCCTGCTTTGATTCAGGAATTAATATTCTAGGTGCTTACAAATTTAAATATCTTATTATCGGGATTGATAACAATGATATTGATGATGATTATCTTCATAAATATGCAGTTACATACGCATAGTAACAATGGAATGATGTAGTGTAAATGAACTGAGAGAGTCACAAAACTTCAGTAACATGACTATCACATATGTGTGATATACAGAATGAAAATCAATATATTAAAATTCATATTCATACTCTGAAATCAACAGGTGTAAGAAGGTGAATGTGTTCACACAGAAAGAAATATGACAATCACAATGTTAAGTCAGAGGATTTTTAGTTTTCAATAATTCCAAAAGAGTTTAAACTCTTCTGGATTTGTCAATTTTGGGTTTGGTTTGTTCATATCTACACATAAATCTGAGAAAGGGATGAAAACACGATGGAATTTTAAAGTTCGCTCTTGAGAGGAGAACGTTTCTGTAAACCTGAGAGTCTTCCCGAGGAACGCAATCACCTACCTAAAAATACCTTCAAAGGGAATGGGTACTTTGAAGGAGAATTCAAGTGAGCCATAGGACCCACAAAAGAGAACACCAAAGTCACATCAGTTGAGTTGGTCAAGAAAAAAACTTTCCTTCCCTACATTGAATATTTTACAGGCCGGATTGGGAAAATCTTAGAGGAACACGACGTGAAACCGATATTTAGGCCAACAAAAACTATCAGCCACAGCCTAAGGTCAGCTAAGGACCCCAGAGAACTTTCAGCAACATTCAGGTATACCGGGTTCCTTGTAACTGCGAGTCTGTCTACATTGGAACTACGCTTTCAGCAGAAAAGGCACTTACATTACTCCATTTGAAGATACAGTAATACTAGATAATACTCAAAATCACTATGCAAAAGTTTATAGGGTAGCAATATAAATTAAAAAACAAATGGATAATTTGAATAGAAGAAAAAAGCAATGAACATTATGAAAATCTGCCTACCTGTCCTCAAAGGTACACAGACAAGGTCAGGTTTTCCAATTCAGAGGAACCGAGCCACGGCCAATAATAATTATATGAAACCAGAGTGAAAACCAGGAAATTTTTTAGGAGATTGGTGAGAATTTGAAATTATAGTACACAAATTTGTTTCAAGAGTCATATCAGGTTTTTTATGGTTCTACAAAATTCAGGTTCTAGAATGTCAGGATCATGCGCAGTTGATATAGCGCGTTCTGGTTTATTGATGATAATTTCGGAATGATGAATCCTCTGTTCTGGTATCGACTGTGTAATGATTCTAAACTATCTTGAAACACCCCGAATGATTCTTGCTCTCGAGGCTGAACTGTTGAGAACTGTTCTGGGTACTCATGCGCATTCATGTGGAAATTAGTTTGGGCTATTGACTAGGATGTTTTTTATTGAAATAGTTGATGATTGATATTAGACAACATTTGAACCGACTATAAGGATACGCTACATAACAAAATGGACATGATCAATAGTATTTTATCGTCTTCATCTCTTCATATATACGATAGGTGGCACAGTGGTCTTCTCAAAATGCGTTCTGGTTCAACCAAGTGTCCGAGACTATTTCGGACTGTTTGAGATTTTTTGTTTGTACGCATCATATCGTGCGTTGTTTCCAAATAGTTTCGAATGTTAGAACCAGAGCAGACCTATGTATTACAATCCATTGCTCATAGCAGTAGAATCTTGAAAATAATATATTCATGTACATATCGTATTTGAATAATATAATTTCAGGTACTTGAGAATATTAGGAAAGTGGAAAATAAATATAACTATTACCGCACCTTGGCTGTTCAAAATTATTTTGTTGAAACTTTTCATTCAACATGAGCAAGTTGCATATTTTTGAAAAATCTATCAATCTTTCTCATTACTCATGACAATTTCAACTCTGGAAATAGATGCTCACTCACCAAATGGTGCCATCGGTGTCGGATAAAATCTAAAAATAAATGATATGTTTACAACAAAACCAAAAAGAGTCAAAACATTCAGCAAACTGGGCTATTTACAAATTGTTTTTATGCGAATCGAAATTAGTACTCAATGAACCGTGTCTTTGGACAAGATAATAAGCCAAATTGCGTCACGATAATTCTTTTATCAAAAAGGAGAAAGTTCGCGATTGCGATTGCTCAGTGACAGTTTTTATATGATTCAGAGTTGCAAAGAAAGAATGATTTATTTAGATCATTGCATAAATGATAAACAATTGTTAACTGATGAGTTGTCAGGCAATGAATTGCTGAAAAAACATTTGTGAAAACCTTATATCAAAATACATGTACCTGAAATATCACTGATTTTGAGTTTTGCCCTACGAGTGGTTAAAATCTCATACAATTCACGAATGATTTTCATATTTACCAAATTTGTTTTCACTGTTATATACAAAATTAACACGAAATACACCTAAGCTAGCCATGGAACTGATTTTTTTAGTACCTGGATTGATATTTATGAATAGCAATAAATTATGTGAAGTGGAAATTACTTTTGTGGAACTTACAAGTACTTTGTGCCTTCAAAATGGGATCAAATCATGAAAGAATTCAATTACTTGGTGATAATATACAAGTTCAAGTAAAAAAATAAGGATATTGCATTGTGATCTATTCCAGCTTTGATCCTGGGGAAAATATAATGCGAAGAAGAATTTGTTTGATCTATCTGACACCAAACTCTTGTATTTACTGTTTTTGTTTCAAGTCTCAGCTGCCTGCCAGGGGTTATTGGCAATACAATTTTTTACATAATGCGTTATTTTTATAGATAATAACTACAATAACTGAATCACAAATAATTTGTGACTCATGTTTCATGTAGGAAATCCCCATGAAAATGGAAAAAATTTCTCCCAAAAAATGAGTTGGGTTGTGAGAGTGACTATTTATTTTCCGTTTCAGTTTATAATGCCACATAAAAAATAATTGAACATATCTTCAGGAAGCAATTCTGAAAAATTTTCTGTCACATTCAGCAATAATATTCAGTTTTCAAATTATTCAACTCACTGATCGTGGCATTGATTGGTAACATTGTTTATCTTGTTGGATTTGTGTTCGAGCATATTCTTAATGTTTCCTCAGAGAATATCCAATTAACGGTGCAAATCGCTCGTTTCGTTACCCAATAATTTTTTGTCAGTTTTTTAATCAGATGGTAACATTAATATGTTATTTTTGAACTTTCTCGTTGAATAACTGGGAAGTAAGTAGGCAATAAATGTAGCGAGTAGATTCAAAAATGTAAAGCGGTTTGTGTTTTTTATCATCGACAAAATAAATCTATTGCGAAACTTGGTTACTATTTAAAATTATCTAAACAAACACTACCGATTCAATTAATCTGCACCAGAAGACGATTGTGAATCTGTATCTGTACAGTAGATGCCACATGTGACCCATTGTACATCTTTCCAAGGAGTTGTCCTTCTAGGCCATCACCAATCCTGTCCTTTTCATGAAGGCGGACAGGTCTCTGGGAGACATTTCCTTTATATCGGCAGGTGCAGGCTGAGAGTCGCCAACATATACTCTCTTATTGATGATAACTCCGGATATTGGCATAGCACATGCCTGAACACTGTCATCTTTCTGTTACCACATTCTGCATAGAGGTATGTTCACTATTCCCCTTATTGTGGAGGTGTTTCCTTAGCAGAGAGTGATCAGTCAGAATTCATACTGTTGAGCGTGGATTTTTC
>WOGP01001886.1:0-17930 GCA_015342065.1 Leptinotarsa undecemlineata
AATCCTGTACAAAGACGAAACAGGAATGACAGGAATGATCAAATCATTTTAGATTATTTCGGAAATAATCCTAATGCCAGTATAAGGAATGCCACTTCAGATTTGAATATTCCACGAGAAACTATTCGGAGATGTCTCAAGGCGAAGGATATTAAACCTTTCAAGCTAAAATTTTTACATACACTTCAAGAAGGCGACGAAGCAAGACGCCTGGAATATTGTTTATGAGCATAAGGGGAATATTTAAACAATAGAAATTTCCTAAAAAATATTTTATATACCGACGAAGCCACTTTCTCTACAAATGGAGTAGTGTCATCACAGAATTGTCGCTATTGGGCAGCGGATAATCCAAACTGGGTAATGAACTGTGAAAGCCAGTATTCCCAGTAAATCAACGTCTGGTGTGGGATATTGAACGAACGAATTATTGGTCCTTTCTTTTTTGAGGAAAGTATTATTGCGCAGAGGTTTCTAGAATTTTTGAACACAGATTTTTGCTATTTACGAGCTGCCAGTCAATGAACGATCAAATATAATTGTTCAGTTAGATGGGTGTTCAGTTCATTATGCCAGAGCTGTGAGACAATGGCTTAGAGAAGATTTTCTAAACCGATGGATAGGCCGTGGTAGTCCGTTTATAGAGTGGCCACCCAGATCTCCAGAACTCACTGTTTTGGACTTTTTTCTCTGGGGAGTTAGAATTAAGTGTTGCACTGAATCGAAACATTTCAATGATTAGTTATTAGTTACGTTTATTAAAATTTTTTGCTTCATTGTTAGTTGAATTATGTGAATGTAATTCCGTTATTTTCATTAAAAATATTTACGCTATTTGTTTTTTTTTCATCTTGCGGCACTTTATTGTTGAAATCATAAAAAAATTATATATTGTGACTGTTAGCTGTGTGAGTTTTTGAATTTTTGAGTTGTCATAACTTTGTTAATAATAAATATTTTTTCATGAAATTTTGGTCGCACCTATTTTTTTTCAATAAAAAAATCGCTAATAAAAAAATCTGGATTTTCGACTAAGAAAAAATATCGTAGTATGCCCTGAAACTTTAATAAACATTTTAAATTTTGTCCCAAGTAGACCTATTAGTACTCGATATTTAAAAAAAAAATATTAAAATCGACAACTTCAAATTTTAGAGGGGTGTTTCCATTAAAAATGGGTCACAATGTATATTTGCCGGGAAAATAATGGCATGGATTGTGTGTCTTTTTTAATCTATGTGTGTCTCTCAGAAGAAATCAACCATTTTACAAATTTTTTTTTGAAAGGACGAGAATTCATGAAACTTTTCAGAGCTACTGGGATAATGTTCAAAAGTCGTGGTGCAATATACGGAAAATTATCTCTGTCGACTTGCTTTTATAATTCGCGGTAAGTGTATCTCAAGTTTATTTCTAGTATTGTGGATATGATTAACGGTTTGTATATACATTTTTTATCGCTATAAAGAAATAGTATGTTTAAAGCGTTCATACTAACTAAATTCTACCTAATTAGTGTTTTATACAATCTACACAATGACCAAGAGTCTTCGTGGCAAAAAATCGTAATTTTATCAATGAATTGAGTGCTTGCATTTACTATATTGTGTAGCAATCCTGTGAACGGTATCTGATTCAATTCCATAACGAATGTTTGGAATACAAACTGAATATGAAGATGGATAAATAGAAAGGCAAAAACCTTTAATTCCCAAAAATTGATCTTTCGTAAACATATACCCATTTCAACTTAAGCAGAGTCTTATAAAACAACTATACTTCAGTGCATTGAATGTGAAATGAGGTATTGAATAATACTGAATTCTTTAGTATTACAGAAAGACGGTATAGTGGTGTTGTGGAAATCAAAGTTATAAAGTTGACATGTCAAACTCGTTTGAAGTACCTATAGTATGTTTGCATCACTTTGATTTGATACAATTTATTCGATTTCATAAAGTCACCTCGATATAGTTGAATTGAAATACTTCAAAACATAATTACTTTCTGCTCCGAAAATTCTTCTGAACTTCTATTGCATAAGTTAGTTTGACCAACAAGTCTGATTTTAGATCGTTTCATTCAACCGTTCCATCCACTCTACAAGTTTTCCGTAATTTTCGCCCACTTTCAGAAATTCCTCTGGCTAAAACTTTACGACCGTAAACTTCCAACGAACCAAAATTTCTTAATCCTTATTGAAATCGTATTTCAAATATACTCCCGCAAAGTCTGGCATCCGATATAAATATTGAACTTTCGGCAGAAATTTGTTTCCACGTAAATGAAGACAAATATTTGTTCAAGCTTGAAAATGTGTTTATCGTTAATAGACGACATTCGGTAATAAAATTCGGCATTAATCGATTAACGAATTACTAACAAACAAAAAATGAAAACATCTGAACGTGGTGACTTCGAAGAGGAAATCAGATCAACTTCATTGGATTTCATAGCAAAATAAAAATAAAGTTTTCATATTACAATTGATATAGGATATTTCATCACAAATTCGACCTCCACATCTGTAACTCAGAAATGGTCTTGTATTAAAAAATTCAAATGAGGTATAATTGAAACCTCTGGCGTGAAAATCTTTCCACACCGGAACAAAAATACTGCCTCTTGACGCGCGTTTTGCTGACCAAGTTCGCATCATCAGAAGACATTAGAAAACTGAATCCTTCAACTCAATTTGAAGCTTGAACAGCGAGGAAGATCCCATTCTAAATAACCCGTTGTTTACTCTCTTGCGTAATGTTTGGAAAAAGAAAACAGGTGAGTAATAGGTGTACGTAACATATATTATTATTTTAAACTTAACACAATAAAAACACTGGCAACAACGAACACGGTGTTCCTCTTGTCAGAAATATTCTTCATCTGCAGTAGATTGATTCGTAATGATCTGCAGTCTCTTATAATCATTACATTTCTCTCTATAAAGAAAAAAAATATATAAATCACCTTTCGAATAAAATGTTTTATGTCCTGTTTATTGAAAAGTTAATTTTTGAGAGTATACATGTAAATTCTCAGCGAAACGATTTTATAATTTTTTATCTGATCAATAGCGTAGATTGGTGAGGAGATTTGTGTGATGACTGCTATCTAGGACCTTCCGAATAATTTTTCTGCTTTAAGTACATTATCTACATCATCATTATCAATGAATTGATGGTTTGAGAGTTTACTGTATAAGTTTGAAAATGTCCATATAAGACAAAACTGCAGTAACGTTAGTTACAATTCAAAGTGGTAAAAACATAGAAATTTCAATTTCTCTTTTCATTATCATCATTATCTTTTTTTTTTCAAAAGTAATCATTTGAACTAATTGATAGATAAATTGTTTAACTTGGGAGAAGCATAGGTTATTACTTTAATTTCATGTATATCAATGTTATAATGTGAGGAAAGCTTATTCATCAATAAAAATTTTTATTAGATAATTATTTTGTGTGGATACATATATTATAGCTACCATAAGTCATTAGTCACATTTGTAGGATTAAATAATGCTACTGATAGTGTAGATACACAAAATTAGTATCATCATTTTTTGGCTACGTTTCATACATTAAAAGAATATTTCTTGCTTGCTGGTTAGATTTTTATAACACTGTCAACAGTAAATGTCTATCGCACACTTAACACTGAGCGTTTGTCCGACGAGACGAGAGCCCGCTTTCCACTGACGTATTCGTGAGAGAAAGACAGACTGGTGAAGTTATCACTTCAAATCTTTTTTATCTATTTCATTTTAAATTTTTAGTTTCTAGATTTGTAACATTATTCTTCTCATTCAGTTTCGTTCACTTAGTGTCTCAGTGTTACAAGGTAATATGTAATCCGCCATTTTGTAGCTGCGCCCTTCTTGAATTTGCATCTTTTTCAAAGTATACTACTATTTTTCTAGTCAAGCCCTGTGATTAGATAACCTTATTTACTTGTGAAACAATATGTAATCCGTCACTATGTAGCTGCGGCCATCGTCGATTCACAATGATACAGAATTTATTGAATCGTATTGTCATCAAAACTGATTGTGTGTACTAAATATCACATCAGTCTGTCAACAGGAAGCGTGCCTTGTTCAAGGCAAGCTGAATAAAATCGTTCAAAAATGACCAAGTAGAAATGATTTCATGTCGATAACACGTTTGCCATGCGTATTAAACGATGACAATTTGATATGGTCAGTTAGAGTGATCTAGAGTTGTGGATTCTCAGATGAATAAAAAACACCTTCCGGTTCTGATGCAGGTGTTTTCAGTCGCAGACCCAGGACAGAGATATCTACCAACTGTAACCCATACGACTGTATTTCAAGAGGAAATTTATGCTATTGAATTGTGTGCAGAGAGACTGGAAGAAGTCAACCTCATACATAAATTGGTAAAAATATTCTCGGACAGTCAAGTGGCGCCAAAAACGACTCTCCTCGATAGGATGTCTTCCTATTGATTGTATCGGGTCTGGATTCCTGGCTATACTGGCCTGGAATGTAATGGGGCTGCTGACTCCTTTGCAAAGGAGGGTGCTGCAAGCAGCTTCATCGGACCAGAACCTGTCATTGGCATCGCTTTAAGCATTTCCAAACAAACATGGAACACCTGGATGGCAAGAAGATTTATAGACTTCTGGCAGAAACTTCCACGATTGGCACACGGTGTTTATTCACCAACAAACAGTTGTTGGACTACAGTAGGGATGAACTAGGATGTCTAGCAGGCCTTCTTACACGTCACTGTCATTTGAATCATCATATGCAGAGACTCGGACTGTCGGAAGACAGTGTGTGTCGCCTCTTTTTGGAAAATGATGAAACAGCAGAGCATATAGTTTGTGCCCGCCCCACTGGGGACCAAATCAGGTTTTTAGAGTTCGGCAAAGCACAATAAACCCTAGAGGGTTGCGGTGGAGGGGCGAATAGACCTAACCTAACCTAGAGTGATCTGGTAAACAAAATGGTGAAAAAGTAATGGAACATCAAAAGGCGCACTCATTTAATGAAAAAGTACTAAAACGACAACACTGATTAGGAATCTCTGTGAACCTATCTTCCATGGACTTGTCAACGGAAACTTGGATAATGAAATTTCGATAATAATTCCAACTCTCCACTTGGTACACACGTTTTCGCTATCTGTGAGTGGTAAGTTATAATCTATTACCTTAGAACTTTCCAATTTGTCCCAACATTAACAAGTTCTGAATCACCAATATCGAGTCACCGACAATTATGCAGTTGGAACTTGGATTGATCGGTGAACAGTTCGGAACTTGAAAGTGGACGAAAAAACATCGTAAACTAACCAACAATCCTGCAAAATTTAATTAAAACTAACGTTTCAGCGACGTTTCATACTTTGTTGAGTGGGAATTGTTGCAATTTGTTGGAATTGATTTGGTTGACGGATTGCTTTAGCGAACATGACGGCGTTTCACGGGATTTCTAAATGTCAGTTTATAAACCAGGGCTGAAGCCTTTTAAATGGTAAAAACTGAAAAAAAATAGTAGGATGAAACCCATTAGAAAAGAGGGAAATACGATAAAAATGAAAGGAAAATAAATAAAGGGCGATTTGAGTTCGGAAAGTGGGAGAGGGTGAGTTTTCAATGGAAAAAATTAAATTGCAAATTTGATGAGAACTTATATTTTTATGTCCCAAATACACTGTAGTTGATTTGATTTGAAATATTTATTTTTTCAACTCATTTTGAGTTAATATCAAAAAAGCTCCCTCATTTTCATACGGAAATTCTCGTGTCAAAATGTCAGCTCTTCTCAAAAAATTATCAGAAAATGCAAAAAATCAAAAAAACCTGAATACGTATTTTCTTTTCAAACATAAGATTCCATTGTAACATTGATAAACAAAAAATTCGTAAATCTAAATATACTACTATAATTAACAAACAAATAAGTTAATAAAGTTGATATTTAATGAGACCTCTACACTATTTTGAGAAGATTGTAGAATCTTCTTCAAAAAATATTAAAAAAATATTTGTAGATGCCTATTTATTGCTGTTTTGCAAGCTATTGTTGGAATGTACTTTGGTAGTGTCAAATTGTAAAGGAAAACCAAGTCTTTTCTCTAAAAACGCTTCAATCTTCCGTTGAAATAAACGGAGATATAGCCATCGACAGTAAAAAAAGATAAGAAAACTTATTTACAATACGAGCTTGCACCTTTTCTACTGTCACTTTTTACAGAAAATGGCCTCAGGAAAAATATAAAATCTCAACTCTATGAATTATTTGTGAGTGTGAATAGACCAACGCGTTCTGACGGCGTAAGTAATTTGGCAGAAAACTGAAATGGTTGAAAAGATCATGAATAAATATTTGCCCTATGTAGAAAAACATTATGCAGCAAGAAGCTATATTGTCTTTGGTAGATATCCCGAAATTAAAAAAACAGTTACTGTCACAACAGTACCAGCAGGTACTTCAACTAACAGAGGAGAACGTAGTCGTAGAAAAAACTTGGACAATATTCCAGAGTTTGATTATCAAAACCATACAAAAATACCATTTATGTAAGAAAAATGTTCATCTAACGAGAAAAACAAAGACAAAATAATGAAACTTCAATGAAAAGATTACAGTCACAAGGGTTTTACTGTAAACAAGAAGAAGAAGATGCGGATGCTGATCTAATTAAGACCTTGATAGAAATTGCCAGAGATACTAACAAAACTATGATTGATGTGGGTTGATATATTGATCTTTTGAAAATTGCTCCAATATGGAAAAAGAAACCTACGAGGAAGTCAATGATTCAGATGATATTGTGAATGAAGAACCAATACAGACTGGAAATAATATTGCAGACGAAGAAGGTGATGGTCTTGAAGATTTCGAAAATCAATTAGAATCTGAAGGTTTGTCGAATCTAGCGATGAAGAAATGCCATCAAAGAGACAAAAACTAATGGATAAGTGATAATAAGTAATTTACATGTACATTTATATTTTATGAGATTTTTTATGACATGAATTCAATGAATAAACTTTTCAAATGAATAAACTTGCAGTAATCACATTTTTTGATGAAATGGTATCTAATTCGATTTTTTTGCATTTTCTGAGAACATTTACTAAAGTAATGTATATTTTGTACACACCATCAGAAAGTAGAGATCTCAGCAAACAAAAAGCATACTGACTTTTTGAAAAAAGTTGATATTTCAACGCGAGAATTTTCGATTGAAAATTATGGTGCTTTTTGATAATGAGTCAAAATAAGGTGAAAAAAAAAAATTTTAAATCAGATGAATTATAATATAATTGAGACATAAAAAGGTAAGTTTTCACCGAATTTCGCGAATTAATTTTTCAAGATAAAAATAAAAAAACCAAAAACTTGGTTATCTGAGTTTTTCACATAGATTATGTGGAAAAATTGTGGATACAAAAGTTGTAGATCTTTTTATTACCTACGACATTATCTTTCAAATCACCCCCTTCTACTTCACGAATTCAGATCGCCCGTAATTTATTTTTCCTTTCATTTTTTTTCATATTTTCCTCTTTTTTTAATGGATTTAGTCCTACTGTTATTTTTTTCATTTCAAAAATTATAGACCCTGGTATATTACGAGAAACCGATAGAAAAAAATGTTTCACTGTGATGAACCAAAATAAATTCAAAACTTTCTAATATACTACAGTGTGATTCTCATTGGGTGTACAAAATTGCACTACAAGTTATTTGCTATAAATTCCTCAAGCAAGACTATGAATTGACTATAATTATAATAACTTTATACTCTTACATATATTATAATGACTAGCGAACTGTCCCGCACGGGTGCAATGCTAATACACTAAATATAAATCCACCCACCGGAAATTTAAAGGCATGGAGAAACAGTGACCCAGTTGGAATATTCAAAAATCCTTTCTTATTACACATCTACAACATGAAACGAAGGTACATACGAAATTTCAGCCTTCGAAAATATAGCAGTATGGAGAAACACTGATGAAAATGAGTGACTTTCGCATTTATAAGTATAGATTGAAATGCATGTTGCATGTTGAAAATTAAAAACAGATTGGTGTCGATGATATATCATGAACATAACAATCTGCACTCACAGCAGACAAGCCCTACAAGCCCTTGAACAGACAACGTGTTACCTCAGGGCTAGTACTAGACTGCCACCAAGATTTATCCAAAGCCTCGGTAGATAATAACATCTTCCTGAGGTGGATTGAAGGACATCACAGGAGTAAAGGTGATCGCATTGCCGACTCTTTAGCCAAGGAAGCGACTGGACTAAGAATTTCAGGACCCAGTAACACCTACCGCCTGACGACTTTGACAATTGCGGAACTAACCAAATGTACACCCATGCTTAATCCCTGAAGAGATGCGATGTAATTAAAGTATGCAATATTTCCAGGATCACCCTGGGCGACCCTGGGAAGCTGGCGCCGAAGAAATATCTGAGGTTGACCAGGAAAGCCTGCGCTCAACAGTAGGCCACTGTCAATTAAGGAAACACCTCCATAATATGGGGCTACTGGACACATCTTCAAGCAGGATGTGTGAACAGGAAGATGAGACTGTCAGGCACGTCTTATGCAAGTGCCCGAAGTCGTCAGTAAGAGAGTGTGTGTTTGGTGAGTCTTGGCCTACACCTGCCGATATAAAGGAGATGTCTCCCAGTGACCTGTCCATCTCCTGGAAAGGACAGGATGGACGATGACCTAGGAGGACAATTCCTTGGAAGGATGTATAATGGGTCACATGTAGCCTAAGAGCTGTGGGCTTACATTCACCCTCCCTTCGCTACAGATATTCTACAGATATCATGAACTTATGAATTGTCATAGTAATCATGTTCGATGTTTCACATATATCCAGAGCACGCATAATGAAATATATAAATAGTTTCCAAAATGAAAATGAATGATTCTCATCTCCTCAGAGAAATATGAGTTCAAAATTTAATTTAACATTTGAAACTGTTCTTTTCCAGAAGAAATGTGTGGAACTGAACCTTAAAGAGAAAATGGAAATCAATAAATTCAAAAGTTTCCAGTATCTAATGAAATATCAAAATGATTTCGACTACTTTCCTTTGTTTGATTTTGCCAGGACCATACTCAGTCCCTTCAGAATAATTAATTTGTTATCAAGGCACGCGCCGAGAAACAGTACTTATGTTTTCTCGTGAGAAAAAGAAATCAGTAGACTGTCTATATGTAAAGAATAATAATGGAGTCATTTCCCAACACCAAACCGTTATTTTATCACCTCGACACGTTTTTCGATCACTAAGTGATCACCAAGAGATTAAACAGTTTAATCTTCCTCCTGAAGATGATGCCTTGGTGATCAAACACGTGTCGAAATGTTAAAAATGTCTATGGTGTTCGAAATGTCGTCAAGAAAACAATTGTTTTTTGAGAAAAAATTTATCCTGTTACTCAACCAACCTCTTTTCAGATACTTCAGATATTGCAACGTTTGAGTGAAGAAATCAAGCAAAAATGGTCGCATTCGGCTAAGAAAGAAGTGTTGTTTCATCAAAACAATGCACCGGCTCAAAAACCCATTATCACATTGAGCAAAATTACCGATGTAGTTTGAGTTGCTACCACGTACCCTTTTTGCCAGATTCAGCCCCTCGGATTCACAAACTTGAAAAAATAGTGTTTTGCTATACAATTTCTTTCTCAAGAGTCAAATAAAAGTAACTTCTGAATTACAACTATTTTATAGGTACTCTAACAGATTACCTACTTGTATAATAATAATAATAATAACAATTTTATTTCCCATCACATATTACAGTTAAAAATATGTCTTATAATGAATATATGATCAATAAAAACAAAAGAAAAAAATTTCAACAGACAATTATCGGGGTATGAGAACAACAGTGGGAAAACGGCACATTGATTCTGATAGCAGCAGATACTGCTTCTGTTCTTCCATCACGGCCAGAAGAGACGAAGAAAAAGGATTTCTCAGCGTAATGACTGATTTGATGTCATCGTTTGAAATGTTTTCTAAGGAGCAATAAAAATAGAAGGGAAAGAAGGGAAGGAGAAAAAAAAAGGAAAGAGAGAGATAGTTATTTGTAATCTAGTCATGACTTCATTGGGCAACAAATAAATATTGTTTGAATTTTAAACAAAATGCTGCATACTACATCGATGTGGTTAAAATGTGACAGTACTTAGGAGTCACAGAGCATTTTCTTCACCTCCACTGACAAAAACTGTCTTTGTGTGTGAATCAGCTTAAGAGATGAATATGCATTTCTCCATTTATTCCTAATATGTTCTCTGAAACGAATGTATGTATCTATTCTCAGTCCCAAATTTTTATTCGAAAATTTGATACAATGGTGAAACTACATGAAGTAAACTCTGATGTGATCCCACATCCACCGTACTCCCCAGATTTGGCTCCCAGCGACTATTGGTATTTCCGTATCATCTATTTTCAAAACGATTTGATTATTAAATGAGTGTGAAACATTTTCTTTGCCAAATATCATGTCCAAAGATTTTTTTCGATTTATTTTCAGAGCACGATCGATTGTTAATTTTTGTAAGGAATCAAGATCGGTGTTAATACAATTTGTGGCTATTGCCAAATCCGAATGAACAATATATCTGAGTATAATCAGCGTAAAATTGGTTATTACAGTATTTGAAAACGTTTAGGAAATTAGAAGTATATAGTGTGAATAATAGAGGGCCAAAAATACTACTGAGATACTCAACAACACAATTTCATGGAAGTGGATTTCTCGTCATTGATTTTTACTATTAATGTTCTATTGTGCGTGAGCGTGCTGAATTGCTGAATCTAAAGTAATGTAACATTGATAAGAGAATATCGTGATCTATCAAATCGAACCAACTTTCTAAAGAATGAATCTAGCTGAAAAGGTATGAATTCATTAACTATATGAATAAATTGAATTTTCGAAAGTATCGTAAATATACTTACTTTTTCTTACCTGGAAATAAACAGATTCAATAATGGCGAAGTATTCAGTTCAGTTTGATAGTTCACAAGATATTGAGATTTTTTGAATTTTTTCATTTCTATACTTTGAGTTTGAGTTTCAAACCTTTCTTCTGGAAATGGAGGAGTTTAAAATTCGTGGTTGAATTGGAGGGCCTTGAAGTCATGTCCCTTTGTGAATAAATGTGTGGCATATGTGGAATTTAGTTTTTCATTCTGGAAACTATTTCTGTGTTCCTTTATGCCCGCTTTGAACGTTCTTCCAATATGACCTATATAACAATCGGACATGACTCACATGATTATTTATACACTTTCGATTATTCTGAAACTCAACTTTCATCTTTGTTATTCTTTATATCGAACTTATTTAACGTCACTGGGAGAAGTGTATAGAGCTGTAAAGATATTATGTTGAAGAATAAAAATATTTTTTTACTAAAATTTTGTTTTGTTGGGCCTTGTTACTACATATGAAGTTATTACGGTCGGGCAGTATTAACATCATATGTGAACTATTCAGAAATTTCATCTGATATTTCAGCTTTCTAAAGCAACAACTCCTTAACAGAAATTACGAAGCAGTATATTCATTTTCGTAAAAGATCTCTCAATTGCTACGATGGAAAAATAATATTTCATCAAGAAACCGTTGGTGAACAATATACTGAAAACTTAATTGATTGAAAAGGGTTATTACTTAACAGAAAATTCCAGAATATATGAATAAATTTCACGGTCGGAAAACTTCCAGAGTAATCATCAAGTGTCGTTATTTTCACAGCCAATGCTATCCACAATAACCATGAAATTTCCGGATGAATGGTGGCTATGTTTATGAATTTGAATTGATGTTTGGATTAGCAAACAACCAAACAAACTGTTTACCGCAATGAACTGAATTCATAGTTTGGTTTTTATTAACAACCAGATATAAACGTTTAAACATGTTTGTGAAGTCACAAGCCATCAAATATTAGGTAATGTTCATCGATTTTGTTCTGATTTGTAAATGATTATTATTAGAATATTAACAAGTGCAGCAGTCCCTTTATGTTTTGCCATTGATCTCATGAGTAGTACTAAGCTGGATTATGAATGCCAAATATAAACCAAGGTATACAGAAAATCTTCGAAGATCATTTGGATCTCTCTTCTATATTTTTCTAAGACTTTCAGACAACGTCAAATTGAAATTATATTATTGAGATTTGAAATACTTTTTGTGTTGCTTTCCTCAATAAGCATTTTTGAGAAGACAACCTATTTCATCATTTTGAATTCGAATGTTCTATTTGGAAATCTGGTTCTAACGTATAAATATGGAAAAAATATTAATGAAATCTCTTCACAGTTTGGTGATAGAATATTACTTATAAGATCTGTTCCAAAAGTGAGTGCAAGTTCTTCATAGCAAAATTTCATTCTTTATTGTCTTTCATTATATCAAGGAAACAAGGAGTGTACTTAATTTTGAATCCATCGCGAATTTTTATAAATATGACGGAATTTTCATAAATTTAAGCTGCAAAAGCGATTGTAGAACAAACATTTAATAAACAATTGATAAGAACAATGACATGATGAGAAATTGTAAATGAGGAAAATACATCCACGTTCAACAGGGCAATTTGACAGTGCACGTATGACAAATAGGGAAAATCAAAATTTAAGTAGCTGAACAGCTTTACTACTGAATATGGCAGACTTATTGCAGAATCCAGATGCCGAATAAACTAATAGCGATTCAAAAAGCGTTTAAATGCTGCACTGACACAATCATTTTACGTCTGTTTTTAAAAAATTGAGTTTACATTACATGATCTATATGTCGACTATTTTTCAGGTTATTGTTTTTGTTCACGTTTACTACAAACATTTATTTTTTCATTATGTTCACATTCCCATTGAAATAATTTTCCTCTTGTGTCAGAAAAACTTTCCATGGTTGAAAGTATATATAAAAATTTTGTTGAACATTTGAAATATTATTAGAGTGGTTATAAAAATCAACATTCACCTGAAGGAGCTTTTAGAAACATCTATCATAGCAAAAATTATATTCCAACTAAAAAATGTTGTAAAGAACGTGAACAATCCAACGTAAGATTCTCCAGATGGTGCTTGTTTTTCAGAAAAACCAACTACTACATTAATTAGGTGTCAGTTTTCAGAAAAAATGTTCGATCCTTTTCAATACTACAATACTACATCAAGGCTACATTTCTAGTAGTATAGTATCATTCAACGCAAACCAATCGGAATAATCAAAAACTGATTTTTCAGAAAATTGAAAAATCTCATACTGCATACGAAAAGATCCTCCAATGTTATATAGATCTGACATTTCCACTAATCTGTTCTGTTTAAAATCTGTTTTTCCGTTAATCAGCTCTCGCCCCCATATGAACGACAACTCTCAGAAGTTGAGAACCTTGTGCGAGCTAAGGACTAACGAGGTCTTGCCTTTTAACGTGTGATTCCTAACACGGTATGGTAATTGATTCATGGGAAAACTGTGAATGATGAAAACTACATCGATTCACAAAATATATCAGAATTATAAAAAACCGTTTAAAAACTCAGTTGCAAATTCTCAAACCTCGAAGAGAAAATTATTTGGATTACATCAATCACTCAGTCGTCATAAACCCTAAAATAAAATTTAATTTGACCACTAAATTTGGATACTGGTAGAGTTCAGTAAGTTTGACTTGGCACTTCACATAAATAATTCGTCTGAAGAACCTGATTATGGGTGAAGTAGCATCCATCACCAATGAACACTAAATTGAAGTTATTCGAAGGAATTAGAAATATTTCTATGGATTTATTTTTTTACTGGCAATCACAATAGCCACAGCTGCATTTTTTGTTGATTCACACTAACAAAATGCTGATGGAATACCACACAGCAAATTCATCACGGTTCTGAAGAATTTGAATTATTTTTCCGAAAATCTTGTCATTTCCTGCTTAGTTCAATTGAAGAAAATATGTGTCGCTGAATATTAAAGAATGAACATCTTCGAAAAATTCACAATAGAGAAGAATAAAGGTCATTCTCATCAAAACTACACACCTTATTTTCGAACTCAATTGACTCGCCAACCAACTACCATCTTTTCGAACATTTTGATTATTTTCTGCCCTATAGAACTTTCGACAATCAGGACCAGGCAAAAACGGTCTTCGTCGACTTTATCGGATGCCGGGCATGCAATTTTTATATTGACGGAATTGATTGACTTGGGTTATGTTGGCAAAATTGCACTGATACGTCAGTTAAACACACCTGTCGAATATGCATATTTTTTATGGAGTTAAAATGGACAAACACACTCAAAATTTTTATTACATTTTGTCTGCATTTTTCAAGTCGTGAATGTGATTCAATTTATGTCCACACATCGGCGAAAATTTGGGCTTGTCCCAAAACAAACCTTTCACGTATATATATTGTAATGAATAGCAAAAATTCTGTTGGTGAAGACAACTTATCAGCAAAGTTGTTTCTACAAAGCACTTCAAGCTTTATCAATATCTATAAACTCGTCATTTACTACTGGTGTCTTTCCTTCTAGTTTGAAATCAGCAAAAGATGGTGCCATTGATGACCCTAGCAATTTCAGATCGATCTCAATTTTATCAACGTTATCAAAAATCATTGGAAAACTAGTCAAAAGTAGGATAGTGGGTTTCTTGGAAAAATATAAAATTAAAGCTCCCGTACAGTTTGGCTTCCGACACAAAAAAACACGAATGATGCCATCTTTCATTTCCTCGAAAATGTCTACACGACCCTGAATGATAAAGAGGTGGCGGCGGTAGTATTTCTGGACCTTTCTAAGGCATCCTTCTGCAAAAACTCTTCCATTATGGATACGGGGGACAGCCTTAGAATGGTTCAGACCGTATATTACTGGTAAAAGTCAAAAAATAACGTTGAGCAACAACACTTCTGATAGTGGAAAAATTATATGTGGTGTTCCTCAAGGGTCAGTCCTAGGCCCAATTTTATTCTTGCTTTATGTTGACAATATGGCAAAACTTGATAGTTACTGTCAATTATATTTTGGTTGCCTTGCCACAAATGTCATATCTCGTGAATTAGGATTTTCAGCAACAATAAATGCATACTATTCGTTAATGGAGAGCCACCTTCGGTATGGAATTTTTTTCTGGAGCTCAGGCAGCCAGATGCAAAGTATATTCGTTATCCAGAAAGAGATTTGAGAATAATATTCAAATTGAAGATGCCTGACTCGTGTAGGCCCCTTTACTGCAGAAATAAAATATTAACAATATTTGAAATATTCATTATAGAGACTGTCTGCTTACTTCACAAACATAAAGAAAAGTTTGAAGCCATAAGGAAAGGTTTATGCGTAGCGATAAAAAACTTGCCCTTCCACTGCCCACACCATCTTTGACCAGGCAGTCTCAAATCTATAGAAGTAGACGAATATATAATCATCTACCAAAACATATTACATCAGTTAATGAACTGAAAAAAATTAGAAAATCAGTAAAGAACCTTGTTTTGGGAAAATGCTTCTACAGTTTGGAAGAGTATTTTGCATACAAATTATGGTCCTTCGGTATATTATAATGTATATTACGATTTATGTCGAGTGATTTTAAAATTTTGTTGTTTCATTGATAACATATTTGTACATTTTTTCTTATCTTTGAATTTTTTTGTTTTTTTTAGTCTATTATTTTTAATCTTCACTGTATTTTTATGAATACTATATAGTCTTAAAAAACATTTTTTAGATTTTAGACATTTTATGTATTTATAAACATGACATGTCGACAAAATATATTGCATTGTAGACAATGAAGATCTGTCTAAAGCGCTTCGTTACCCATCGCCTTACAGCGCCAGTCTGTTTGGCTCGCTTCCCTTTCACGCATACGTCAACGGAAGGCAGGCTCTCTCTCTCTCTCGTCGGACAGATGCTCAATATTGAGTGTGCGATAGACATATACTGTTGACAGTATTACAGTAAATCTAATCAGCAAGCACGTAATATTCTTTCATTATGTGAAACATAACTTGGAAATGCTGATATTAATTTTGTGTATGTACGTTATTAGTATCATTATTCAATCCTTCTGTCGGGCGTCCCCATATGCACACGTTTTTTTTTGACAGAATAAATATGAAGAATAAAAATGTGTATCTGGGTAATGATTTCTGTCAAGCGTCGAATAATTCCTTCAATAAGATTGCAGGAACCGGGGTTCACGTCGTCGATTATTCTACATATTCCACAAGGCTCTCCGAAGTAACTTCATTGTATTGAAGCAGAACAGCGCCATCACATAATCAAGCGGGTTATGTGATGACACGGTTTGGAATATATTAGGTTTTCAATTAGTCTCTATGTAAGCGACGAAACATTCATCATAATGTATTTCGAATAGTTGGTTGGCAAATTTCCTCTCAGGTTTGATTTCGAACGTGGAATGTAATGAGGAAAAGGAATCTCTGAATGAACGGAGTAGTATAGAGTATTAAAGGCTTTGAAACTTGATGCCTTTCGTGAAATTCTCTGGGGAAATCAAAATATTTTCCACTAGGTGGAATAGTATTGCAAGTTCCTTCCCTTTATCGGGTATGTAACGTGTATTATGAGATTACTTGAAAAAGGTTAAGGTACACAATGCAATATCTCCAGATATGAAAAAATCAAGGAGTGGTGTGATGGTAATTTGCTATGATTCAATATCAGTAAAACAAACACTTTATCATTCAGATGTGCTCTTGATGACCTGTCATTTGCTGATAACTTAGTGATCAATAACGAGACTCAATTTTAATTTCTTGGTATTCACATTGACAATTTATTGAACATATCAAACAACTCAAAACTAAATATTTGTTCTGGATGTTATGAAGTGAGAGTACCTTCAATAAATTTGGGAATCAAAACTGCCAGAACGGTGTATTACGCCCTCGTTGAATCCCACCTCCGTTATGGAATCCCACCTCCGTTATGGGGAGTATGCATTTCATCAGCACGACGTTGAACTATATAGTGTATGTTCTAACTTTATTTTTTTGTAGGTGTTTTACAAAAATTCAAAAAATTCAAATTCACATTTGAAATTTCTATACTTATATTCATATTCATTATTCACAAGCTTTGTCCACAAGATTTATTCTTAATGGCAATAAAGTATATTATTATTTTTATTATTTCAGTGTCATTGCTTTTCGAGTTTGAAAGGCGTGGATTTTTGGAATTTATTCCTGACGTTTCGCTGGCGCGAGTGGCTAGCTTCTTCAGAGGTTTAACCATCATGGCTTGCTGTCCGATGACACTGAAAACCTCAGCCATGAAAGTCTAAAACATCATTTTTTTCACCGTAGTGTGTGCTGGTCAGGCCCTATCTCCCGAAGCTTCGATACATTCGGGACGGTGCGCCAGCATTATCAACCAATGACCACTTCCCACACCGTGGGGTAAGTGAGCATGACAGCCTTCTGCATCTGTGTGGCTAAGATGTCTGCCTTAGTGCGGCAACCTGGTATGATTTTAAGATTCGAGAGTAGAGAGGACATCATTCCACCAAAGACTCCAATAATCAGAACAACCATATTGACAGAGTGATCTATATAGAGTCTGCGGAGTTCGAAGAGAAAATCTCGATATTTTATCCGTTTCTTCTTTTCTTTTTCTGACGATATTCGTCTCGCCAGGAGCTGAAGACTCCACGACAAATATCGGTTTGCTCTGGTGATCGAGAAGGACTACATCAGGCTTATTAGCTTGTATGAGCATATAACCATCACGCGACTGCAGTAGACTAATGTGTTGAAGACACCATCCTGGCAAGCCATGATGAACCCCTCAGTTTCCGACTTCAGTCCACTCGACCCGAGGAAAGCGAACGTCAGGCGCTTTGATAAGCC